>WHYT01012675.1:120934-131836 GCA_009806455.1 Tetrax tetrax | reverse complement strand
AAAAAAAAAAAAAAAAAAAAAAAAAAAAAAAAAGACAGATGTAAGAACCTTTACCAATAGAATAATGACACATTTAGCAAGGTTTGGGTTTTTTTTTACTGAGAAGGGAAGCTCTTGTTTTAAGGAACATCAGATTTAGAGGATGACTTTTCATTATCCTTATGGACAGGAGTTTTGAGGAAGAGGTGGGAGCGTGTTATCATCTCCTGTACAGAGATCACAGGCGGCAGCACACCCCCTCACGTTTAATGCAAGCCTGTCACCACCACCAGCTTTGGCTCACTTACAGCTCCTCCGTCCTTGAGACAAGGCTGGTAGAGATGACACTGCAGTCCAGCCACTCCTCCGTGGAAGGGACCCTTGCTCAAGGGCGTGACAGCGAGAGATGAGAAGGCCTCCGCCCTGGGGAGGAGAAGGAATTTGCCATACATCAATTTCCTCTGTTCCGCCTTCTGAAAAACACCAGAAGCAGTTCTGCCGTTGTTCTGAGTTTGTGCCGTTATTGTCATTTCCACGGTTCTGCATGGCTACGTTAACCTTTATCAACCTTTACCTGTAAAAACTGAGCTTCAACACACTGCAAGTCATCAAGATGCCTTCTAGCAAGGTAGCATCACCTGTTCCCTATTCCAATTTATCTAATTCTGAAGTGGAAGCATGTTGTTCAATTACACCAACATCGCTTGAACAGCAGTTTTCCAATGCAGACAAAACTTCTGCCATCATTTCCAGCCCAGAGAATGCCCTTTTCCTTTCCCTTCTTTCTGCATGCTCTTTTCCAAACTGACCTCTAGCAGACAAAATACCACCCCTACATCTGGATTATACCCACTAGTGCTTAAAACAGAGCAGTGACATTTCGGCATTAGCCAGCACAGGTATCTTGCTGCCCACCTACAGCAGAAAAGAGGGGTGGTGATATATAAAAATTCTAATTCTATTCATACTGACATTTACTGTGGAATTCCAGCAATCTGGACAACCTCTCATTTTCAAGCCTTGCTCACAGACAAATGTCCTAGAAAACAAAGTACAGGTTTTCAACCCCTGCAAGGAATTCGTGAAACGAACTAACTTCCTACGCAAAAACACCAGAATGTTTTCATTAATGAAAATAAAATATTTAAGAAGCTGTGCAATAAAAGTTTTTGAAAGACAGAGTGATTGTTCCCTGCTAAGGGTTAGTCACTAGCAATCCATGGGTTGGGGGCAGGTGTTTCCTGTCTTTTTTGTTTGCTTTAATTAAAATAAAACTGGTGTCATTACAGGATACCAATTCAGTCAAAAGGGAATTGGACATTTCTACTTAAATAAGTCTTTAAGGGGCTTTTTAGTGCAATACTCTATCTAATCACGGCAGGCAGCAGCAGCTGCACAAAGGGTCTCTCTGCTGGAAATAAGAATTTCTTCTGACAATGGAGGTGCAGGAAATAATTTATGGTTGCAACTCATGAATTCAAAAGCAATTATTCCCATTCCCAAATACAGTTATTTACTGACTGGATTCAGCCCACGGCGCAGCACAATAGAAAACCCTTAGAGGGGTCTTCCAGTACCTAAAGGATGCCTACAGGAAAGACGGGGAGAGACTCTCCAGCAGGGCCTGTTGTGACAGAACGAGGGGTAATGGGTTCAAAATAGAGAGAAATAGATTCAGATTAGATATTAGGAATTTATTTTTTTTTTTTTACACTGAGGGTGGTAGAGCACTGGAACAGGTTGCCTAGAGAGGTGATGGATGCCCCAATCCCTGGAAACATTCAAGGCCAGGTTGGATGAGGCTCTGAGCAACCTGATCTGGTTGGAGATGTCCCTGCTCCTTGCAGGGGGGTTGGTCGGGATGGTCTCTAAAGGTCCCTTCCAACCCTAGTCATTCTATGATTCTATTGCAGGGCACCTTCTGTAGGATTTTAAGGTGTTAGACATAACAACTGGCCATCCATTGGAGCCAGCCCCATCTTTTAGTAGATGATCTTTCATTCAGCAAATCTATTTAACACAGTGTTTAAATACAAACTGATAAACATGTGCTTTAATTCTCAAAAGTCTTTAGGTTCACTCCTGTGTTTAAAATTAAGGAGGAGCATCACTGAACCAAGAAAAAAAAACTTATTCCTCCAGGTTACACCAACCACTTCTTTGAGGAAAGATTTTGTATACCAAAGTAGCAGCTCAGGCCACAAGAGACTGATTCAGTAACTGCAAATGCAAACAGGCTGTTGCTAAACTAGAGGTAGTAAAAGGCTGTCAAGAGCCTTAGATGGCAGGTCCTTCTCATATGGTTTATTCATGTAGCTCAACTGAGAGTGAACCTGTGTGTTTGACTAGTCTGACACCTCTTACCACCCACACAGGAAGGGAATTTTAAGGGCAGTGAAGTTCCAAATCGGTAGTTGGGTTTCTGCAAGTCTTCTCCTCTCCCCCACCTCCAGATTCGCTGAGATTTCAGCTTTGTCTGCTGGCGCAGTGCGAGAGCAACTGGGACATTATCTGATTAGATAACCTCCTGCAGATAATTTAACACAAGTGTAATTTCAAATTAAAACCTGAAGGATTTTCAGGAATGTCTAAAATGCACCAATTCTCATAAGGAAAAACTGACGTCAGTTGTTTTAACTGACCCTTGTTCTTTGGTGTCTCTAAGAAATATGTCCAGTTCTTGCACCTAAAGGCTGCAGGTAAAAATCACAGCCCATTTCCTTATACTATGTTGCATCAGGATTTAAAAGAATACTGCATAATGATTAAAAAAAAAAGCCTTCCTATCCTGCAGCTGTACCATTTCCTACCAGAAAAAAAACTTCCTGCCTTGGTCTCACTTTCCCAAAATTCATGTGGATCTAGAACTCAGGTATTCCGTTAACTTGAAAAGAGTGAAAACCTTAATTCTCATGAAGTCAAGTCACTGATTTCATAGGGGAACCAAAGAATTTAGGCTCATCCAAATACAGTAGCTTGATTTGAGTCCATCCAGCCAGTGGACAAGGATGGATTAGTGGCAAACAAATCCATTCCAGTACTTCTGCTCATGCCACATATCTCCTCCCTGGGCAGGGGATCTCTTGAAGCCATTACTCCATCTTCTTCTTCTTTAAGTGATATGATTTCAGAGGACAACTGGAGAGAAAAAAAATTTAAAGATTAAAACATGAATTGAATTATGTTTTTAACCCCCAGAAATGAAGATGTTTAAGTAACTACCTGCCTCTTGGCGGTAACTTACATGGTGATGGCTTATGTTGGGTTTTACTATCTGATTGTTTTGTAATTCAAAATGAACTGTTGCTATGGCAATCCCCACACACTGTGTAAGATGTGTTGTTTAGTGAAGTGTCTCCTTAAAGAAAAAGCCCACCCAGACACTCCTTGGCAGCTTCAATGAGAGACCATAAGCTCACCTGTCCTTCCAAATGTCTGCACGCTCAAGTCGTCTCAAAACCTGAGATGCAGAAAGAGAGAGGTCAAGAGACTCGACCAGAACCATTAGTCACTTTTGGATTTTCTGCTTTACAATAAAACTCTGAGAAAACTGATGTATTTCTTGTATCATTTTCTAGCAGGGAAGCATTCTGCAGAAAAAGCTTTTGGTTTTAGGTTGTTGGTTTTTGTGTGTGGGTTTGGTTTTTTGTTTGTTTGTTTAAATTAGCAGCTTGACTTATGCAGTTACATAAAGAAAATTCCTTATCAACTGTGACATTTTAATCCTCAAGAGGATTAAAGTTTCCCTATCAGTTTATTAGCAGTAGCCTAGAAATACCCAGTTTATTTTCCATTGGTCACAGACCTCCCCCACAACCAGAATTTGAAATAATAAATAACTGGGCTTTATGCTTTATTTACTTTTTTTTTAAATGCAGAAGGTTAGTATTTGTCTTCCAAGAGCATGAAGCAAACCTGGACGCAATATAAATATACCGTATAAATTGATGTGCTGGAAAAGGCCTTTGCTGAGAATAAACATCACTGCTTGGTGCTCTCTTACCACCCTCACCACTCATACTTCATTCAAAACCAGTTGCCTTAAAATTACATGAGACACCAAGGCTGTTAATTAGCAGTGTAATCACTTAGCTGGTGGCTAAAACATCGTTAAAGGATTGAGTCATTTGCTTTACATTAATAAATAAGTAGTACCTAGAAATATAATCCATTATCGTGGGATTCAATGGATATGGATCATCCGAACCCGGGCATTTGTTTATGTGCTGCAGCCCTGGTCCCGCTTCCGACCGTAGGCTGCTGCCGGCACATTCCCCAGGAAAAGCTGGCAAGAGCGACTGGAATGAAACAAAATCCCTTTCTGAAGAGCATGGCAGCTGGATGCATATATAAAAATGCTTGCACACATTTGCATTGGTATTTCTATGCACAAATTCTCATACTAAGTTAATTAAAACTGCCATATAAAAATAGAGTTAGGAAACCTTACCCTTGGATACGTATGCCAATTAGATCCTCTATTAATTGTTCTTCCAAATGAAGGCGATTGAGCAATTCATTGCAGAAAGTTTATATAGTTCAGCACAGACTAATACTTCACTGAACTTAAACATATTACCCATGAATTTAGCACTATGATCTTCATGTTAGAGGAGAAAAAGGAAATTAATGAACAAAAATTCTTCTCATATTCCAGGATTCACATAATACCATTATTTTCTCAGATGCTCTGTTGTCTGGATTGAGAGTGACCAGGGCACCAGATTTTTGCAGAATCACAAGTGGCATTTCTTAGACTAAACAGTTGTGGGCTCTGGGGGAAGGAGTAATTGATAATGCCTTACCAGTTAGATTATTTGCAGACCTACAGATATTTATTTAAACATTTTAAAGTGCATTTAACATTTACCTTGATGTAAATAGATTACAATAAGTAAACAAACACCGTGCTATTATTATTAAATGTTGGTCTGGTTCTTTCATGTTCAAATTCTCTTCTATACTATTTCTAGAACTAGCAATTTTAATAATTTGTAGTTGAAGCCCTCTAGATTTCTTTGCTGAACTACAACAGCATTCCTTTACAGCTCCCAACTCCCACTGCACCGTATATATCAAACTACTCTTTCAATTCCTGCACTTCCAAACATTTTAAACACCTTAATGGCTTTTCTCACTGAACCATAAAAATTATTTATAAATTCATTTTGAGACATTCATACAATGGGAAACTCATAACATGTCTTGAAATACAAATTATGTTTACTGGAGAATATAAAATTCTTTGGGTCTATGTATATGTAATGAAGGGAAAAGCCAACTGCTTCTCAAAGTGGACTCTTATTATAAGCAATCCCCAAATGCAAGGTGAGAAGGTAATGAATTATTTGCTCCAGAGTAATTTTTTAAATAAATAACTTGACAGGAAAAAGCAGTACCTTCTAAGACTTAATTGGAATTAAGTACTTTTGGTGCAGTTGTGAAGAATAATCACGCTACTTTATCCAGTATTTTTCACAACTAAGTAGCTGCAGCATCTGCTCTCTTCTAAGGTTGGTACCAACACCATGGTCTATTAATCTTTGTTACCTCTCTGCCACTGAGCAAGGGAAATCACCCCAACGCTGACATTGCGGGGGAAATGTTTTTAATCAAGATTCATAAGTTACTAGGGCTCCAGAAGAAGGAGAGGTTAGTTTTTAAATAACTAATGATATGTGAAACATGGACAGCTGGTAGTCATTTTGGAAACCTCCAGCCATTGGAGGCATAATTGCACAAACACAAGTACATTGAGTGAGATACATAAAATTGCAAAAAAAAAAAAAAAATTTAAAAAATAAAACTAAACTCAAACTGTTCAAAAACACAGCCAGCAATTGTGACCTGACACTCGTCAGAATTGTGTGCCGCACTTGCTCTGTAGGTTACTACGCAGATGACTAAAAGTAAGTTATGCCTTGGGCATGAAACTTCACAGGTAAAGGAGGGTCTCCCTCCAATTCTCTCTGGTTCCAGCCACTCCTAAACCACAGGCTGTCCTGCTCAGGAGGCTCACAACTGCAGCTCCTACCATGGCACTACAGCACAGATGTTCAGACTGTTACAAAAAAGCTCAGTTTTGAGCTAAGAACTCTTGTCATTTCAGTTATTATTCTAGCTCTGTCTGTAAGACCCTGTCCCCTGTAACACACATTCTCTTTCCCTTTGGTCAATAGCACATACAGAGTGAGAGCTCATCTTTAGTGCCAGAGGACCATTGGAGTATGAGTACTCAGAGAGAGGGACCTGTATTTTTAGCATCGATTGACTGGGGTTCTCTTCTCTGTTGCAAATGGGTCATAACATCTCGCTTCTACTTTATAGCAAAGTATTTCAAAGCAAAGCTTCATCTGTCAGATCCGTAATGTAGATTTTTAGTAAGATCCTTTGTGCGAGGAAAAGGACATAAACCAGCTGCCTTTGAATGCAAATGGAAACACTGATGATCTAAATCAACCATGCCCAGTATATAAATGAAAAGCAACCACCAGACCAGGGATTGATCCCTAGAGAACTCACTTATGATTCACTGTGGAAGATGAAAAGCTGTCTATGTAAACAAATTGTTTATGGTCTGTTAAGCAAAAGTAAAACCAATGGAGTGCAGCAGATGCAATTCCAGCTAAGGATTCAATCTTACCAAAGCACATGGGTCTGACCCTGCAGCCCTTTTTCATAAGAACCGTTTCCCTGCAAACACTGGAACAAGCAAGGACCGTGGTATTGACTGTCTGTGCCTGATCAGTCTCCGATGAAAAGAGTCAAAGCCTGAAGAAACGCTTTGTGCTACCATTTCAGTGAACACAGAGATGCTGCAGCCGAAGGCGAGCTCCAAGACTAGAACAGCATCACTCAATCCTTGACTCGCGACCATCCAGTGAAACTTGAACAGCTCTGTTCTTTCGGGTTCCAAACTTGGCTCAGTGAAGAGCAGTCTTTTCATTGGTTTGATGGCCACTGGAGCAGCTTCACAAGGGAACCACAACAGCAATGAGGATTTAGGCTATAATCCTTACAAGTGACTTTACATCCTTCCTCCCCCTTCGCTCCACCCCATCCACACCGCGTCACTTAAATTCTCAGGGAAGGGTCTGGGACAGGCTGGAAGTGGGCACATGTTCAAACTTGAACACCGGTTTCAAATGATCTCATGGTGGCAGGTGTATTTAAACACTACTAGATATCCTTATGTTCCTCTTAATTACCCTGCCTAATTTTCACCAGCCTGCCATTTGTAGTTTATCTAGACATCATTACTTTCAACCTTGGATTTCTTTGTTAGTCTAAGGAGCTCGTCTTTCCAAGGCTTGAACGGCAGCTGCGCTACACTGAGCGAAAGCAGTAAAACTGCTTGTGGTGTACTCATCTGGGCAGACTGGAGTTACGGGGATTCAGCTAACAACCCCTGATGTGCCTTTACACTCACCTGGCCACCCTCATGGTATCCTTTGGAGCATCACCTCAGACCACGTTTTCGTTTTGGTTTTAAAATTAAATGAACCTTCAGCAATGCTTGTTTACAGGTTCGTGATAATCGGCAATGCTATTAGACACCAAGAAAGGAGAAATACACTGTCTGTCACAGTTTTAGGAAAGGAATGTATGATTGTATAGCATATCATGCAACTGAGTTTTAGGATTCGTAACCACCCCTCGAGTACTAATTAAACTGGTCTCTGATGACTTACACCACAAGAAATATCAACTCTCTTAACTGAAGAGGTGTAAGTAAGTGTTTGGGAAATATTCAAACAAAAAATCAAATCAAGTGTGAAAAATGGGGCACTGGAAATAGAAACACATAACTGATGTTAGGTCTTAACTGATAAGTAAAACCAGGCAGGCATTGTTCGAAAGCCTGGCCACTGAGCCAGGAGGACTTTGCTTAGCTCAGATGATTGTCTTTAGAAAAAATGGCAGAGATTATGAAATCTGTAGCATTTTCATACTTGTCTGAGATTCACACGCACATAAAACAGTTTTCCTAATTACTTCTGAAGGGGATAACATTTATCTCATTACTAAATTAGTGCCAACAGCAAATAGGGAAGACACTACACCAAACCAACTCTTAATAATTCTCAAATGTATCTTTAAGAGCATTGTCTAAGCATCCACATCTCCAGAAGGCAAAAAAAAAGACTCATAATCACAGGACAAATCTGATCTTAACAAGCAGGAAATCATAGGAGGTTCCCACGTCTCTTTTCCTCTTATTAGATAAGCAGTGGTGTCATATCTGATGTCATGTCATCATACACTGACCTTCAGCAACTTCAGATTTATTTTGCTTTTTAAGCACCAAGGAAGCTTTTGGAAGCTGCTTTTCTTGGCAAGGAACATAAATATGAACATCATGTAAGGAGGAATTTCTCTAAGAAGTGACAGAACTGCACGACCAGGGATTTGGGGAACCCAGCTGCAAACACCTCCAAAAGCCCGAGTCCCTCTGCTTTCCTATGTGGACCTCAACACAGGATTCAGTGGTCAGAAATCACCAGCAGTTCTTGGAAATATTTCCTAAAATTATTTTTGGTGCTGGCATTTCCAGAATCCAAGAATACATTTTGGTCACAGGTGCAACTGGATTGGTATAAACAAAGCACACTGACCTTACTTACCTATAAGTAGCAATGCTGCTGACCTAACTCTCATCACCAGATGAGATTCTCTATCCGAGGCTGATCGCACTAGGATGGATCTGGAATACAGACAGTAAAGATTCAAGCATGCAATATTGCAGCTGGCAGACAAACTTACACCAAGTGGTGAAAGGTGAGGACTTCAGCCTCATATCTGGCAGACCTGCAGGAGCACAGGTTGCCTTTAGTCCCTTTTGGGTTCCCTTTAAGTCAGACATCTAAACGCAAATTTTCTTTTTGAAGATATAATATTTTTATTTTTTGCTGTTCTTTATAATTACATTTCAAATTTTGGCTAATTTCTCCTACCACAGCTACTGAAGTATTATCTGGACTTTATCACACAAAGCTATTTTATATTGAGAGACCTTCCACTCTTCAAAACTTTCATTTCAACAAGTATTACTATGGACTCACATTTTTCAGTTTATCGCATCACAAAACACTTTTACCAACAGTTTCTAAAAGCTAGACAAATCCAGCCAAGGCTTTCCCTTGCTCTTCCTCTAAAACCATCGAGACTTTGCTGTGTGACAAGAACTGTGCACAGTAACAACATTTTATTTCTTTTTCTGTTGCAAGCGTGGAGCACGAAGGGAAAGAACAAGCAAACTTGCCTCCTCCAAGCAGGGAAGTTTGTTGGTTTTAAAAACAGAAGTTGCCATTCCCCTGGAAACAGCAAAACATTCAAGACTTCAAAACATTCTCTCTTCCCCAGTACAAAGCAAACAAATATAACCTCCATGAAACAAGCAAAACAAATAACCCTGAAGTACTTCACTCCAGACACACCAACTCAACCTCACATCTTCCCTATTAATTTATATAGAAAAGTTTCAATTACATTTTCTGGCCTTATCAAAACATCTCATTTAAAAAAAAAACCTGACAAATCATCATGTGAAATACTTCAGTAGATTTGTACTTTCCAAGGGAAAATTGCTGCCTTAGAAAATACTCAGCTACAGCTCTTTTACTGCTACCAAAACCACATCTTAATGAGAGAAGTTCTTGAAATGCTTACAGCTGGACAAACTGCTTTTTTGAGTAGGTCAGCGTTAACGCCATCTGTAATCTCATTTTCAAAAGCATACATATCTCCTATAGTTTCCTACCGAGGTTCAGAAAGAACAGATTTGTTTCTCTGGCTCCTACAAGATGTAGCGTGTCAACTCTATTCATATGTTCACGACAACACCAGAACTTCTGCTTAATTCCTGTGGACCTCAGGCGAGGTTGAAGCATCTTTATCAGGGATGAATCTCTCAAGCAGACAAACATCATTCAGCAGCCCACAAGAGGCCATCCCTAACAAGCGTTTCCCTTAGAAACATTTTTTCAAACTATAATTTTTTGTGTTTGATTAACCACAAAGGGAGAAAAGGAGAGAGGGAATCCAACAGGAACAATTGTGCAGTTATGCAACCAACTACTTATCTTCAGGAGAGCCTCTGGGAGACAATCATAGAATTCTTAATTTCTTCCACCTTCAAATGCCTGGCTACAAAGATATCTTAAGTTATTCTTACAATGGGGACCTAACAGAGCTCAACTCCTGTGGAATACCCTACAAAAGCAGCTGATCTTGACTGCTGCCCACTCTAGCAACCTCACCTGCTGAACTCTGCCACACATTTGCAACACAATCTGGAGTGGAAAAATCAGGTTTGGTTTTTGATGCAGCATTTCCTCTTGGATTCTTGGCTTTCCATCAGATCTACAAGGACCAAGATAGCACCATTTAGAAGTTGATACAGGAGGTGTAGCTCGAACACAGACAGTTCTCCAAGTTCACTGCAGATATCCTGGAAAGTTTAACAGAAGGTCATGAATAGTTAAGTCATGAGTTTGCCACAGATATTTTAAGCTGGCAGAACAGCCCTAGAAAGGCTTTTGCTACTGGCTGCAGACAAAGACAGCCTGATTTAGGGGAAGATGTTGTTTAGTGACTCAGTGTATTTGAGCTTCACACTATTATTGAAGCTGTAAAAAGGTCTCGATGATGCCGCAGAAGCTAGGTTCTCATTAGTGAAGCAACAGAGTATGTGTACCAGGGAAAATTCCTTCGACATTCTCATGACAGAATACATAACTGGGCTGGGATTTTAGAAGGTATTCATGTGAATTCAACACCTTTTCCTGACAGTCTCCAGCACAAGGCTTCTGTCTGTTCCCTGGGAAGAAACAAAGCCCAGCGGTGCTGCAGTTGAGGTCTCAGGCAGTGTTACTGCAGCGTTGGGCAATAACACTTCTTTCACAAGCAAGGTTGGCAACATTT
>WHYT01012675.1:20230-120914 GCA_009806455.1 Tetrax tetrax | reverse complement strand
CTCACTGAAATCAATGCTCTTACACGCTGTTTTGTTAATGCACTTGAACGGGTTGATATTCAACACCCTTCTTAGGTCTTTGCTGGAGCTGCTGGAGGAGCTCATAAGGCATTATGTACACATTGGTCCATGAGCAGATAGACCCGCAAATGACACATTCATTGTAATCAGACAGGAAAATAGAGGTACAGAGGGGCTTTGCACCTTTGTGAAATTCCTCACCAGGAATTATTTTAAAGCTTTAGCTCACCCCAGAGAAACAAGACTTTGTTCAATGCAACATCCCAGCGTCTGGGAGCACTGATTTGGCAGCGGTGACACTCCTGTTTCCTGATACTCCCACCGTTTCAGAGCTTAGAAACAAAATTTATTGCAACTAACAAATCATCTTTGTTCATAAGTGTCTTAACCAAAGGGTCAGAGAATGGAGTCGGCAGAGCACGGAAGCAAGCCGTGAAAAGCCATTCCAGACTCCCATCCCCAGGCAATGCTCCTTTTCCCATTAAATCTCTCTTAATCCAGTCTGGAACACAAGAGGTGCAGAAGGAGCCCCCTCCAATTGTTTTTAATATAGCTTTTGAACGTGAATTGTTGATATAGTTTTAAAACGCATCAATCCTTTATGTGTTTATCTATGCTGATAAGCATTACGTTCTGCTTCAGAAATATCTATTTCTGCACTTGGGTTATTTTATTTCCCTATTGTTAAAATGAAAGATTGGCTAAACCATTTCAGTAGTGCCTGTCAAGCACTTCCTTTCTTCTGCAAATCCTAAAGCTCTGATTCTCATCATTAAGTCACTGACAATATAAAGACAGACCTCTTCAAATAAACCATCATCAACAAAGATAAATGCACAGAAATGATACAGAAATTGGCCTGCAGCATCATTGCAACATAAAGAGAACTTTCTGAAGAGGAAATAGCTCCACATTCACTACCCAGAGCTCACCACGGAACAATAATGACCTCTTGTATCAAACGCTGTGCAAGGATTCAAAAGCTTTCAAAACTTCATAGACCGTGTGGAAAAAAAAACCCTCCATTCCACCCAGATAGAGCTGTTAACTCCACAAGACGACAAATACAATATAGTTACCAACCACTTCTCCCTGTAAAAATGCGCATCCAGTTGAAGGTCAATCCAATAGCCTGCCTAACCCACTTCTTCTGGAAGTGGATGCTTCAAGAACAGCGTAGTCAAAGACAAACACGCGATTTGTCACCCAGCCTCCTAACTATCAGGGAGCTGCCTTTTTTTCAGAGCTGGAAGTAGCACCTGGAACAGTAGTGGATGTGTCCTCCAGAAAATCCCATAACTGTTTGTTGAATTAATCTACATTCCAAATTGCTGCAAAACCAACTGCAAGGGTCCCACAGTTTAAATCACTTGTTTTCTTAGAAATTGCTTCTGTTTTATCTTTGAAACTCACTGCTTTCTGATTTCTAGTGCCCCTCTGCTTCCTGCACTGTGAAAAACAGCATCCCACAGGAATCATTCCCTCTGTGCCTTCTCCTTATCCTGATTTTTTATTTCTGGCATTTAAACTGAACTGAAAGCCATGCCTCCAGTCATCCTCCTTACCCTGCATTTGCTTCCTTAGCAGCCTGGGCTACCGAATACCAAGCAGCACAAGGCACAAGTGGTCAGACCCAGCTCTGGGAATCCACATTCGCACCTTCCCCAGGCGCCAGACATACAGTTTAGCACTTGTCCAAGTTGAGTTGACTCGCATCCTGAACTAAGCATTTGGAAGTCAACTGGGAGATTACAATGGCTGCAATTAATCCAAGTGTAAAAAGATTAACAGCAGTTTATCCAGCTTTTATTCTCCTGTGGCTGACTACAGTTAATTCTACCAGCACCTCCAATGCCACACAGCTCAGGCCCAACAGCAGCTTAATTGCTCCTGCGCTCTCCATACTCTTTGCTCCGTCTGGAGGGCAGCCTTGGATGCCACAGTGCTGCCAGAATATTATAATCAGAGAAAGGCTCAGGAATAGCAGTGCAGCATTAGGCAGATGGTTGAGGTCCTTCCTTCATTTGCTTTTCAAATTAACTAAGTGTGTCCAAATGAGACACTTGATAACTGAATATCAGTTTTCCTTTCCCAATATAGCCTCGCAGAGCCGTGCTCTGGAAGAACTTGATTTTTTGCCTTCCCATGGACGAATGCTAGTCACAAATGCTCAGTTTATATTTGGAAAAGAGAAGGTAAAGGGTGCTTCTGAACCTGACTTTATGGGGCCAAATTTTATGAAACATCAGGTCTTTTTAAAGCATTTGTATGCAATAAACCCTGCTTCTTTCATATTGTATCTGCAATCACATCAGTGAGATACTGCCAGAGACTGTGTATATTCCACACTGGGATGGTATGGTCTTCAAACAACGCATCTAGGTCTAGAAAAGCACAGCTAAGCGTGCCTGGAGATGGGGAAATGGTTCAAGGTATTGAAGCGGCCATTTCAGGAGCTGGGGAATGAAGTGCAATGGGGTGGCATGCCAGGGTAACACAAAGCATCCGTGACAGAACTAAAAATATAATGCAGAGCTTGTAGTGATCAGAGTTGGTCTTCCTTTCTTCTCCAAACAGCTTCTGAGCTAAGAAAATAACATGCCAGGGGAATGACACACACACAAAGGAACCCAGATAGAGGAGTCATCCTCTTTCATTTTGTGGGGTTATTCAACCCAGTTGCTAACATGTCTCCTCTGTCCTTTTCTTGAACACCTGCAGTGATGGCAACTGCGCAGAACAAGTTTTCTTGGAGCAAGAAGTGCTTCGTAAACAAATAGCCACATCTTAAAGTACAAAACAAGCAGACACAATTTCAAACATTTGGCAAGGTGCAGGTACATCACGACAGCGTGTTAAATGCATTATTCAACACACTACAAAGTGTAACATGTCAAAGTGACAATTTATCCTGCATTTACCTCCCATCAGCAAAGGTATCAGAACAGAACAGTGGGTGCTTGAGCAACAGAAATGACAGTGGAAGATATTTCCAACCTGGAACAGCTCAGTTTGGTAAACTGTTTTCTTTGATGTCTTGACCCCAAAGGGGATTTTATTTCATTTGCAGACGTTGTCTCCTGTGAACAAAACTTGCAATCAGATTTCTAATATCCCTAGTGCTTCATACAAAAGCAGGTTCCCAAGTTGTATCATCTACCATTTCCCTTGCACTCTTAATGATCCAAAGAACCCAAGGGGATTTTCTGCACTTAAGTCTACTCAGGCACAGACACAGATCTTGTCTGAGTTCCTTTTGCTGAGAGCGCAGCCTAATAAACTGGGTTTTAATAGACCTGAGTTATCTCCCCAGTGTTCTGCTAGCCTGTAGGCTGACTTGGCAGTGAGTAGGTCCATCTCCCTGCACATCAGTGTCCCAATTTGTGAACTGAGGGTCACGCTAATACTCATAGCTGAGCTCCTCAAAACAAGTTGAAATAAAACATATTCTGCTAGGGCAGGCATTATTCTTATGGTTAATGCTGTAATTAAGCACAAGATCTTTTTGTTTCCCCTCTTCAAAAAAATTCTCTCTGCTACAAACAAGCAAAATGTTCTGAAAAACTTATTTAAGCTTCCAGGCTCGAGTTGATAAACACAAAACCTCGGTTGCCTGACTCAGGCAACGACTACCTTGAGAGCTCAGGTAACTCACCCAGCTTTATCGCTGCGGTGGCTGCTGGTGCTGGCCCGTGTTACGCAGCCGACGAGCAGCAGCAAAGGGCCATTGCTTATGTTTATTGTAATTCATTCGCTAAAATGGATGTTACACGACATTAAAAGTATGTCGGGTGTACAGGTGCAATAAAAAATTAATTTACCATTCACAAAGCTTCTCATTTAGTTAAATCAGCTGTGTTTCAGCTACATTATCTGTATGTTTCTAATGTATCCATTCCCTATGTTTTTGCAGAGCTGGCTCAAACTGAGCTTTATTTTTTATTATTAATTTAAGGTAATTTTTATGTATTCCTAGGAGTAGGCAGTGGTGTAACAATTATACTGCCACATTGCCATCTCCAGGCAAGCCAGAGAACTGTGTAAAGAGCTCTTTCAGAACTGTGTGCATATATATGTATTTTTTAGAGGAATTTTTTTTTTTTAAATATTCTTTTGGAATACACTTCAGGAAATGCATGAAAAGGTGTCAGTCATTTACACTGTGCTTTATTGCTAGAATATTTCCACAGCCACAACTGCACTGAGGCAGGCTTGCACCCAGCGCTGAGGATCAGCGCTAGCTCTTCTGTATAACATTCAACACCAGGCCGGCAGAACTCATGTCCTCCAAAAATTGCAATTTAGCTCTAAGATAGATTCTAAATGTACACAAGAGCTACATTCTACATTGGTCTATCTAATTCCTAAGCTGACAAACCGGAGATGACAAATCCATACCCTCCTATCGAGCTACTTCCAAGAGCTCTGACTGACAAGGACAAAGAGTCAGTCACTTCACATACACAGCTCACACTTGATTTTAACGTGTCCTGTGGCATTAAGACTTCCAGCGCATTTATAAGGAGTGCTACCAAAGATATGCCCAGTTCTAAATTTTGACTGGGCAGGGATAGCTAGCACCGCAATAAGGGTTTCTCAACCTCGCCCACACTTTGACTGAAATGTGGAAGCACACAATAGCTGTGCTGCCCTGTTTTCAAGATAATTAAGCTGTTCCAACTGATTTTTACACCCTTCAAGCATCGTGATGAGAAATGACACATGTGAAACTTCTTGGAAGCGTTGTCCATTCAGCAACTTCCTTGCTTCAAAATGAAGGGAGCAAAGCTAATTGTTAAACCTCTAATTTAAACAGAGATTAAGGCTATATTTATAGTAAAATTTTCGGGAATTATGGCTCATAATAGAAAAAGGGACAGGTTTGCAGAGGCATATATGGGTGCATAACAGTTCAGGTGAGATGCAAAAGGATGCTGATCCTCACTCAAAGCAACAGAGATTCCCACGTCATCTCACGCTTCCTCCAAAGGTGGAGGTAACTCAGTACTGACTGCAATTCATAACAATCCTCAGGTTCAACTTTCTGAAACCGAAATACAGCCTTCAGGAGAAAAACACTGGCAGTGAGACGTGCCTTGCTGATAGAAACATCTCACTACAGAGGCTGGGGAAGGCAACTGAACCTTCTAACTAATAATACATCTACAAAACCAGAGTTTTTCTGTAAAGCAAACATTTAATGTTGTACAACAACAGAATAAAGGCAAGAAAGAAAAAAATCCTGCCTCTAGAGCAGACACAAACATGACAGTAAGTTTATTCTTCACTGCTTCAGCTCTTACCTAAACTGGAAAAGCAGCAGTTTAATCAAATGGGGAAACACGGAGCATGGGCTGTCTCTCCAATACATGTTCCTTGTCAAAGGCTGGCAGAAAAAAAAACAACCAAAAACCAAACAAACAAAACATACACACAAAAAAAAACCCCAAAAACAGTTTATCCGATTTGAGGTTTCTTTTCTGAGTTACAGGTTCTCAGAGGTAGAAAGTTTCATCCTGACCATATTTTGATCTCAAGATATTTGTTCCTGCAAAAGTAGTTGTTTAGTCCCGATACCCAAAGAGCAAGAAAAAGGATTCATTCCAGAAGATAAAAATGTTCTGTACTTTAAGAACTGAAAAGCTTCAGTAGCTAAAAAGGAATTAAAACGGTGGTCTTTGACTAGTCTCAGACTCTTCTCAACTGTTTTTTTTTTTTTTTTTTTTTTTTTTGTGGGTAGAGGTGAAATAATGAAAAAGAAAATATACATGGCTGGATTCATCTGTCACCAAGCTACAGGGGCACACGGCATTGTACCACGTTAGCGACACGAAGTACAGATGCAGTGCACTGCTCTAGAGAATCATAGAATGGTTAGAGTTGGAAGGGACCTTCAAAGGTCATCCAGTCCAACCCCCCTGCAAGGACCAGGGACATCTCCAATCAGATCAGGTTGCTCAGAGCCTCATCCAACCTGGCCTTGAACGTTTCCAGGCATCCACCACCTCTCTGGGCAACCTGTTCCAGTGCTCCACCACCCTCATTGTAAAAAATTTTTTCCTAATATCCCATCTAAATCTACCTCCCTCTATTTTAAAACCATTACCCCTCGTCCTATCCTAAGCCTAACCCCCACTATCATTCTAAGCAAAGATATACTAGAAATTTATTTTTTTTTTCTCCTCATGATAGCAAGCTCCTTGTATACATATGGCTTCCCTCAGCAGAAGTCTGACATGCTGGCCTGGCTCCGTTCCCACACAGGATGGAGAATGAGCTGTATTGGAAACGTCCACCTGCGCAGCAAAACAACTTGTTTCTCAGCAAGGCTTGTTATCTTGGTCTCAGTTCTGTGGTAATACCATCTATAGACCTCTGCTAATACCAGAACAATTAGTTCCATTCCAAAAAGTAAAAATTAATCCTATTCCTATTGAAAATACTTACACTTTCACACTGAATACAAAACAAAGTTTCATGTGCAGAGTAAACCTCAACCCACTACTGTTTGAGACCAGAGAGAGTGTACGCTGCAGCTCCATAGTCCTTCATAAAACCTTGTTCACCACAGTAACAAGAAAAAAATTTAATAATTCTCTGAGGGATTTTGTTTTTAGCCTGCACTTTAACTGAACAATAAATAATTTAAATTCCATTGGAAGAGCAAGAGGAAACATAAGTCAAATCTCACTTGACATGCTCATCACCTACTTAATGTCAAATCAAAACATTTTGCTTTGTACTTCAGATTATGAAAAATGAGGACAAATTACCACAGCAAACTCAGACTCTGCATATTAAAACTCAGGTCAAACAATGGGGTTTTTTTAGCTATGATTATCAAATCATTAGAGCTGTACAGATGTCAGAAACAGATTGAGAAATTCAGAGTTTAGATTGCCATTTAGAGAACAAAATTTAGAAATCATTTGGGAAAAAAGCCTCTAGGATGGCGTCTTCAAACCAGTCACTGATTTTCTATGCCTGCTCTGCAGCATTTTGCTGAACCCTCTATAATCACAAGAGCTTTGTCATTTTATAAAAAAACAATGGAAAAGTGTATCTGTTCATTCCCTGGAAACGTTCAAGGCCAGGCTGGATGAGGCTCTGAGCAACCTGATCTAGTCAGGGATGTCCCTGCTTCTTGCAGGGGGGTTGGACTAGATGACCTTTGAAGGTCCCTTCCAACCCTAACCATTCTATGATTCTACGATTCTATTTCTCCACAATTCATTTGTTCAACATTAGTGCCTCGTAGGGGATTGCAGCCTCAGGCCCTATGAGTACATCTGCATTTCTAGACCGAGTCTTACTCCTTACCCTAAACGGTTTAAAACTCAGTTAAAATTCAGAGAAACTAAAAATCACAGTAAGTTCCAATGTCGATGTCTCCTGAATACAGGTCAAGTTCAGCTCTGATGTCTGCGCTTCAGGCTAGTCTTACTACCAAACATAAGACCAAACTAGAGGAAAATAGAAGGAAACATCATTTCATCTCCTCCAAATTACTAGGTGTCTTTTGAAAAGCAGACTTCAGTCCTTGAAAGTATGGTGGGTTTTTTTCCCCCAGCAGAAGTTAGCAATAACTTCAACCAGTTGCAGCAGAGAAATTCTCTGCTTTTCCAAAAGCCTAATTTCTGCCCCTGCCCTTTTATCCCCAGCCGCATGCCTGACATTAATTGAAGTTATCGACAGGAGTGTTACGTGTTAATGCATGCTCATTAAGCAGATTTACTACTCTCTTGCTCCAGTGCTTTCAAAGAAACAATGGAGCTGTCTTGTTCTTCCTACCTGTACAGTTACTTGACTATTAACCAAGGAAAAAAGACTAGCAAAAAAGACCAAGTAAGACCAAAAAATATAGCATGATTCCAAAGAAGCGTGCAGACCTACAGGTTCATATCCTACTGCGTTCACAGCAAGAGGGTTCCTTTCTTTCCACAGCTCATACTGACAAAACTAGATGTAGGCATACAGCTGTCGCAGCTAAATGGCATCTGAGCCAGCAGCACAAGCATTGGAGCCTCTTTAAATAAAGCTTAAATATTGTGGGGTCAAGGCCAGAATCCATGCAACCCTCCAGCACTTCACTGAAACCCACAGGCAGGCTGATTTACACCATAGAGCTGGCCCTTTTTTTTTTCAACCCAATAAGAACAATTCACCTTGAGTTGTTTTCTGCTCCTTGATTTTCAAAGGTGATGGGCTCTAAATCATTAAAACAGAAGCCTTTTTTCTTCTAAAGCAGCATTTGAAGAATTATGAAGGATCTATTGATCACTAAGTTCTAGCTGTAATTTTAAATGTTACAAATAAACCAGATCTGAACAAAGAGCACAGACAGTTTGCGATGCCATTGATGTGGCCGTGCAAACCCTCGAGCTAGGTAGGAGCCATCCCCTCCATCTGTAGTCTGAATTATGCAGCAGTGTAAAGGAAGGCCAGCCCCAGCCCAACGTTAGTATGCAGCTCTCCGATATAATGCTGGTTTTCACAAGGCGCATGAGTACAAGACACTGAATTCATGCAGAGAAAGTAGACATCTGTATTACCCCAAAATGCACCTATTACTGAGAGCAATCTTTTGTACTCCAACTCCCTTAGAAGGGAATTGGTCTTGGTTTTAGCAGCCCATACTTCTCTGGGTAAGGGTTAAATACATTGGTTACTAAGACTTACATCATATTTTCAATATGAATTTATCCACCTTTCACTTTTCAGCCATTTAACCACATTATGCATTCGTCTTTAAAAGCAGAGCTCCATATTTACTGATTGTTGATACTGAACCTGCACATGTATATTAATAGTATTTTTCTTTCCACAAAAAAAGTGCAAACTTAAATAATCCCCAAAAACGCAGCAGCTAAAACACGTTGGCTTGAGCAATAGCTTAAGAAATACCTCGGTCATGGTCTTCCTGTATTGTATCCCTCCAGCCAAGTAAATTCCAGTGAAGAACAGAGTTCCTGAGAGAGATAGATGGGGTCTAGATTACATCTGCTCTGCACCATGCGTGTGCATTTGCATCACTGTTGAAGCACTGTCTTTCAACACAATATTTGGTTTCTAGCCCCAAAAAAAAAAAATTTTTTTAAAAAGTCTACTTTCAGCAGAGGAATTCAAATTTTCTCTGGAAGGAAATCAGGCCGACAAGCTGAATGATACGTATGTCTACACACACATGCAAAAGCATCACTGCAGTATCTCAGGACTTACGTTCCCTAAGGCATGTCTAAATTAAATTTCCAAATTAAATCTCTCTTGATTTACTATGGGAAGACATAACAGCATTACACGGCAGCAGCTCAGCAGGAAGGACAGCGTGATATATCACAGGTTGCAGTACTTCACCAGACAACTGGGCCAGAGGAGAATATATCCAAAAAGTTACCCAACTACGGTGCACACGTAGGAACTAGAGGAGGAAGTTTAAAGTGTTTATTTTCAGTCTGAAGAGTCTTTTTTTTTCCTCTCTTGTGTTAAGCCTAACATTTCTGCCAAAGCAAACAGTTCAAAATATTATCAAACATTTCTAACCAAGAAATTCATAACCATGAAATAAGAATACAAAGCGATGGCAAACATGATTAAGGTCAAAACAGCACAGGATTTAATCAGTTCTAGGGTTTCATTTTCCTTAATCAAATTTTGGACATCCGACCCTTGATAGCATCTGTACAAATGACAGATTTCTGCCATTTGGGTTTTTCTTTTTTTTTTTTTTAAAAACCTTTTTACTGCAGTCCAATGGCAAATCATCAGTAAAACACAGATCGCAAACAAAGACTTACTGTTGAGGACCCACTTAAAGCAGAATGGCAGTGCGATGCGAGCTGCTTTACCAATGTTCTGTTTCCACAGGACACCAGGAGTCTGGGGGAAACCACAAATTAATTCAGGTATCATTTTCAAGCTCATTCCTCATCTTGTGGAAAAATGTATGTGGCAGAGAAACAAACAGTTACATGCTTCTGAGCATATTTAATGAGACCGGTTGACACAACAGTGCTGCTGAGGCCATCCAGGCCTATTTATTCTGAGTAATTTCCATAATCTATTGTGCCCGCATCTGCAGGCATTTGACTCCATCGCTTTCAGCGGCAGATCAGTTTTCCAGACCTCTTATTTTCCATTCTGCTTCAGTAAAAGGCTTTTTTTTTTTTCCCCCCCTATTTTCACTCACTCAATTTTATTACATCTTCATGTGAAGAATTCCCTTTGGATCACTTGGGAAATAATATAACAGTCCAGAGGGAACCTAGAGTAGGAATTTCCATGGGGATCCTTCTCATGAAGGCAGCTAACCTGCGCATAAATATTCATCACTGTGATATCTAAGGAATAAGCCAAAGTAAGAGAAGTCTTCCTATGGCATTTTAAAAAGTCCAACACTAGTCACACTGAAACAAAACGTTTTCCATCTTCTTATCTTCTTTTTCTAGAAGCACCAAGCTTGCTGCTTCTGCAGGACTCACTGCTGGCTGACAGTCTCAGTCAGGTGTTGGTACCAATAACAAGAACGAATTGTTTAGGTGCCTTGGAGCCCCTATGGCATTTATCTACAGACTCCCAAAGGGGCAGGGAGATGTTCCCATTCTGCTGAGGAGGACACAAAGAAGAGTACAGCTGTATTTTCTCTTCACAGATGCTCTGTGACAATTAACGAAGGCCTAAATTAGCCTAGGAATTTAATTTCTCAAACTATATTCTCTCAGATTTCAACTTGAAGACGACTTGTGAGGCAGACTACAGGTCAGTTGAGTCACTGCTGATCAGCACAGAGAGGATTCTCTTCCCGTGTTCTGAGATGCAACTAAACCAGAGTAGAAAAATTAAATGCACTGGGGTATCAGCATCCTGGAGCAGTCGTTGGCTTGCTCTCGGAAGAGACACGCAAGTCAGATAACCACATGTGATGAAGGAGCCGCAAACTGCGTTTTCATGACTTTGCAGAAAATTGGTCATAATTCTTCCATCAATAAAACAGACAAACCTAAAAGTGCCCCGAGGTCGGTGAGTGAAAAGTGTTAAGTATATTATTATTCTTCTTCTTCCTAGCCATCCATCAGCCATCTTTCAGCAGCACTAAAAATTCAGGCAAGGCAATTCTCAGCAGAATTGCTCTGGACTAGGTCAGGCTGCAGAATTAATATTCTCCATTTCTGGACCAGTTGGCTGATACAGCCTGCACCAGCCCTAGCTCAGCACTCTGCTTGGCTGATGCTTCCTGATGTACCCGATTATACTCTTGTATTTGTTAATGTTACATGAGAAATCTTTACAATTACAGTAAATCGCCCACTGTGAATCCCGGAGCTAAAATTTTTTAATGAGCATTCATTACAGGAAAAAATATCTCCTCAGACAAAACCAAAAATACAGTTTTATGGCACATGAAATTCTGGCTTTCACTATCTGCTTAGTGTAATTTGTTTAGTAGATTTAGCTAAAGATGCAGCTCTTGCATACATAAACAGTCAATGTTTTCAACTCCATCCATTCAGTTGATAACTGGGAAACTAAACAGTGTCACTGACATTTTGGTTTCATTATACAAGCCAAAATATTTTGTCTGAGCTTCCACAGTGCTTGGCACATCCTCTGGTGAGGAGCAGCTCTGGCACAGATGGACCCTTCAGCTGGACACCACCACTGTAGCTGGACAACACCACAGAGCCAGAATCTAACAGTCATTGCTGTAGACATGAGTCGGGGGCAGCACAGATCAGCGGGAACATCAACCAGGCCCTTGGCAAACATCACAACAAATTTAGCTGGCACTACTTGTGGCTGAAGCAAGCCACGGGGAAAGGATTTATTTTGGTCCTTTCAATTACCTGTAAACACAAGACCTGCATGAAGCACTGGAATACATTTAGGCAAAAACCACACCGTGTTCTGTAAAATCAGCAGGATGCCAACCAAAAAGTATAGGCTTGCATGGGGATAACTGCGCATTGTTGCTTTTGAGGGGGTGAGACCTCCCAAACAGATTTTCTTCCAACTATTGCGAATAACTGCAATTGCGAATTGACTGACACACAAGAAAACAAATAAAGAATACGAGTAGAATAAATAATTACATGTGTGATGATCTGAAACAGCTGAGAAGTCCCTTACGTGATCTGAAGGTGCTTTAGGGAACCTTGACTTGGAGGGAGCATCCTATGTATTTAAAAATCATACAAGAATCACGAATTTGGCTAACATCTGCTTCATTTTGTCTTGAGGGCCCGCAACCAAACACAATACATGAAATTGAGGCAAGTCCAGCAATTTCAGTCATATAGAAAGCAGAAGCTATAACATGGACATGAACTCTTGGTTAAATCAACCCAAGTTAAAGCCAGAAACAAACTGTCCTTCCTACATTCTCACCTGTCTTAAACCAATTAAATTAATAAAACAGTAACAATGTTGACAGATTATTCATCAGTTTGACAGAGTGAAGGCCACTCTTCCCACTGCTGAGCTGGGCCGTATAAAACAGGATCATGACACCTTCAGGCAAACTGGTGATCTACTCCCTCTGCACTACTGCTGTAATTTCCAATTCTGAATATTATAGCGAATGAGCTTTATTAGGTTACAGGAGGAAAAAGCAGAGTGTTTAGGATCTGTTCATTCCCTAGAAGAGAGAATCAAGACCTTTACAAATAGTGGTAGTAAAGTCAGGGAACAGCTCAATTACTGCATCTGCTGGTACTGAAAACAAATCTCTGTGCCAGAGGCACAAAGAGCAACAGCAGCAGCACGTAAATGAAGACATTAATTCCTACGCATAATGAAATTCAGATGGAGTTACACATTACAACCATGAGAAAACTAAACGAGGAGTTCACTGCAAGAAGCGCAGCAACAGTGACAACCAAAAGGGCTTCACCTTCAGTTGGCAGCTCTCAGGCAGGAGCCGCATCGAAGGCGGCAGTGCTCATCATGTGGCACCATCCCAACGGGAAGCAGTTCCAGGGCACAAGGGCCCCCTAGACCCAGTTGTGCTGACAGCTCGTTGAATGACCTTGGGGTGAACTGCCTTTTTATCCAGCAAGGGTCCCGTTGCATCACGCATTTCAAAGCCAGGCTTCTCCCTCCTCCCTTTATTTTTTTTAATTCAGCCCCGACTTGTAAGTTTTCCCCGTTTTAATCCTTAGCCTGAAGAACATTATAAGAAATTCTGATGTTAATGTTCAGCTAATTTTCTCAGAAAACCATACAAGAGATGAATAATACCAAACAGTGGTAGCTGGAAGAATAATAGACAGACTCTGGTGCACAGATTAACAGATGAGTGAAGCAGCATCCCTGCAGATAAATATGGATTAGTGATAACTGATAAGTCCTTATCACACACATCTCCAGGTATCAAAAAATGGAGGAAAAAAAAAAAAAAAAAAAAAAAAGGAGAGAAAAAAAAAAAAAAAAAAGGATGGTGGGTCAGAAGAAAAGTGTGTGTAATGAATCAATGGCAGGGGATAGGAAGACAAAAAAAAAAGTGTCTGCGACATGAAATGGAAAGTCTTGGTAAAAGAGCTTTTATCACATTCCTGTTCCCCTTACTGCATCAAAACAATCTCAATCTCATATTGCAGAGAGTATGGGAACAGGAGCTAAATCCTGCTAGAAGTTTGGCACGGACTCTGGCTGCATAAACCTGATTTAAGGAGCAAGTTTTCCTGTCTGATGTGTTTTCAAATAAATAACACTAAGAGATTTGCTAGGAGGTGCACTAAGGTTGGCCCTCAAGTCCTTCCAACTGGTTTTGAAATCTGAGTGAACCTGGATCCAGCCTGGTTGAAAACTGAGAGAACACTGAGGTTTAGACAGCTTTATGCCCTAAATCCACACAAATAGTTACTTATGCCGTAGAAGCATTAAACAGCCTCAGGTGCCAACCACATGCAGGTTGCACCCTACACAACCTCAACGCATAAGAACACACACAAAACAAGCTGCTTCGCTCCAAGCCAAGAGGGGAATTTGCAGGGCTGTCAATTAACGGGCGAAATAATCCTTTTACCCATAAACGTGTCTGACTTCCAGCTCAAATGTGCTATAGTGGGTAACACAGAATTTCATTACAGCATTCCATTTTATTTTTTAAGAGAGATGGCAAGTGAAAGCTGACTTAGAAATCACATCTTTTTGGGCGAGTCTGTGTAATAACCACTCCTGTCTAATTATCAACTCCTTCCATCCAGCACATGACTCTTTCCCAAGCTCAGTCTGTGATGTGGAATGTTTGATGGCTGCATAAGCCAAACACCCCTAGGAGAGGGTTCTCAGAGGTTCCCAACGGACCCAAGTGTCCAAAGTTTACAGAGTCTTCAGCCAAGTTAAGAGCACACAAAAATGTTTGAAATAAATTCAACAAATATTTCATTATGCATCTTATTACAGCCATTTGAAGGAACTTGGGAGTGACTCAACGCAGTCAGATTTGAGGGCTGCAGGGAGAAAAACGTGGAGATGGGGATCTGATTCTTAACAAAGATTGCAGTCTTACGGCTTCTCATTAGATTTGTGCCTGAGATGCGTTATCTTTGTAATTACGATAAAGCAGCCAGGTTCTCAAAGAGCACCATGACAAAGTGCTGCATTATTATTCTACTGTAGTTGAGCTCAGAAAAGGAATAAAATAAGACACCCTGTTTTTCCATGAATGCCAGGTTCTGTCAACTCACAGAGGGAGAAGAAAAAAGCTGACTCAAAGTGATTATGCAAATTCCCTTGGTGGCTCGGGAGGGAGGGGGGTTGGAATGACATTAAGGTCATTTCGTAAGACCTTGAATATTTTTAATTCAAAATATGTATCACATTTTAATCAAACCAGCTCTGTGCTATTTCTGTCCAAGTGATTTGCATTCTGGCTATGTCATGAAGGCAGTTATGAGTCAGCTAAGCTCTCTAATATAATAACTATCAGAAAATTGTCTTGCATTATTCATGTTAATTATGCTGAACCAAACACTGCAGACAGGAAAATGCATTTTTCCATTGCAGTATTTTTTGCCTCATAGAGATTTTAAGAATTGATTGGACCAAGTTTATCTCTCAAGATTAAAACTTCAGACAAGGGTGTCAAATGCGCCAGTGCTTCGGCAAACGACAGTTCTGCCTCTGGATTTTTGTTACCTTCAGCTGGTGCAACTACAGTGTATACATTTTGTTTCTCAATAAACAGTTAAAATAAAAATAAAAGCCAGTGCCCTGAATTAGCAGCACACTCAACATTTACAGAAGGATTCAAAGAAAGCATCTGTTAATAGGAATGGTAATTTTTCTGTCTTGCCTCCACTCCAGTAAGCCTAGTATTTTGACTTTTGACTTCTAATTTTTAAAAGTAAAAAGTCTTGAGTAACCTTGTTAAATATCCCATCCCGCACTTTAACACAAATATCTATAGCTATTCTGCTTTTGCAATTCAAACAAACATAACGAGCACGAGGCAGGTTTGTTTCATCTGCACCTCTAACACCATTTTACTGGCAAGCTATCTGGAAAATATCCCTGTAATATCTCCTATATGAAACAGTCTGTACATCCACCCATACTTCCTGCATTGAGACCATGCTCTGCCAGCAGCCAGTATCAACATCAAAACTTCAGAAGATGTTGGAAACCGCCCCACAGACATGTATAGTCAGTAAGCATTAGAAACACCATCAGTAGATGCTGGGCAATCACCTGTGTACCACCAGCCAAAGTCACTAAGCTCCTCTGTTCAGGTTTGGTTTGGTTTTCAAAGAAACTCTTAGTACATTGTTGTTGTTTCTGTTACATTTAACAGACAAATTAATTAAGCCCCCTTGGTTGCCTGCACTTCCAGAAATTCTCCTTCGAATTGCTAAAGAAAACATTTTTAAAAGCAACCTGGTCTGAGTAGCAGAACTGCGACCAGCTGGTATGTAAGGGGATATTTGTATTCTTCTTGTCAAAACCTTATGAAAATAACTTTCTGGAATGGCAAGGGAATTAATGGGCCGGTGAAGACTTAGGAGGAGAAAAAAATAGTGGAATTTAAACCTCCACCTTGCTTTTCACAACTGTGACGTAGGGGCCAGGATGGAGGAGCTGCTTTTAATTCCACAAAGTTGAGGAGGTTATGTACTTTTTTCACACCAATCTATCAACAGCGAGTGAAATAATGAAAAGAAATCTATCAACATAAAGCCAGCCAGTTCACATCCATTTTGCTCCACAGCTCCTCAACAGCTCTCTGGAACCCCATTATAGCCATGTCCTTGAGGATGTCTAACATAAAAGGCTATTAACTCCCCGTGTAGGTGGAGACCTGAGCGTAACTGCTGGCAGATTTATGCCATGGCAAATACAGATGCTTGATCAAGTTAGATTCGTTACTCAATCAGTAAAACAGATTGAAGTCTGAGCACACTTAACCCTAAAGGGCAGAGCGATAATGCTTAGTCTTTATTACAGTAATTCAAAAGGTATGGTTCAGCTCATTATAATTGGAGGTTTTTCATAATTGTAGTTCAAGTTTCTGCGGATACAGTTTTAAGTTTGTGCAGATATGTGCAGATCCAGCAAGATAATACATAGGCAATCTGCAGAATTTCTGCAAAATGTGCTAACAGACAGTGCCTGTAAGTACCTTCAAAGAAGTCAGAAGATTTTTTTTTTTGAACAGGACAAAGCAATAGGATACCTCCACCGTTTGTAGCCTGATGCAAAAGAGACCATATAAGAAACCGAAGAGATCTGTGGTTTACATCTCGATTCAAGAAGTTTTTTAAAGCATATGTTTTCCCATGGCTTTTACCATGGGAAACCTGCAAAGGAAACCTGCAAAAAAAAAAAAAAAAAAAAACCAAGCTCAGCATATGAATTTGCCTCTGAATCAAGTTTTAATGAATGTCTGCTATTCCCATTTTTCAGAGCAAGCTCGGAGGGCTTTGGGGACAGCAGGCAATTCTAAGGGCAGCAAACAGCAGTATTTGTTTTTAAGAGATGCAAACTGAAAATAATAAAAGAACAAACTTGACACGTAAGAATTGAATACACAATTCAACTGGCACAGGTACAGAATGACAGTTGCCTGCTACTACCGCTGATAGCTTCTGTAAAGATTGTTGGGTTTGCCTCTACAGGAAATAACTGTACCCAAAGTGACATCAGTTTTGTAATACCCAAGCTTGCTGGCATTTTCCCTGTTAGTCACTGCAATTACCTAGACAAGCATCATCAGGAGGAACCCTAAGTACTCACTATCCTACATCCTTAATTGTGTTTAGAACAATAACTCGAGTGTTTGCTAAGGAAGTTGTAAAGGATGTGCCTTTGACAGAGCCAGTCTCTCATAAGCACTGACCAGCCATCAAGTGGTTTGTCACTGCTTTTGTAATTTCCTTACTTTACAATTACTCTTGCTAGAGAATGATACTGGTTTATACCTACCATCTTCTCTATGCACCATACATACCCGTATGACACACAGGTCCACACGTGCACAGACTTCATGAGTCTGAATATTAGCCAGCACAATTACCCCCAGCAGCAACATACCAATTACCAGGTCAACTATAGATGTCATAATTCTTCTTAAGGACTTAAATAACCTTTTTACCAGCTAAATAAAAAAGAAGGTCAGCCAGTGCTAATCAAATGTAATGCTGCTTTGTACAGCAAAGACAAAAGATGAAGCAATGCCATTAATGAGCTAACAAAATCAAAATTAATGGTTTTATGTAATAGACTCTTAACAATTATTTTACAGTAAGCATTTTGGGCAGCATACAGCAGGTTATGCAGGCTGAAGTTCACCGTGATGTTGTCAGATTGACCTAAGAAACAAGTGGGGCATTAAACAAGGAATAAGATCCTGCATGTGGCTCTGACACTGGCAAACTGGATGATTCAGAGAGCTGCTTTATTTTTGCACTGCTGGTTCACATCTCACTTCCAGATTAATTGCCAAGAGTTGTTTCTTACTACACACCGTCCACGATATTCACAAAAACTTCTGGTGAGGTTTCAAGCTTTAATGATAAGTGTTGTTCAGAAGGGTGTCTGCACCAACAGATGACAATGAGGAGCAGCTTTCACAAGTTGTTTTATATAAACGTAATCTGGAATTACATTATCCTCAAGAGGAGGATAATGATTGTGCCTATTCGAATGGTGCCTTGCACCAGGAATTTACAGTGCTCAATGCTTTCATTAAGGCTCCTAATGGTCCTTCAGGCTGGTATTTGGCTTTGTATGCTGGAACAAGCTCAGACACAGCAATGTGGACAGATCCATCTAACATCTGTGACAAAGGTGGACAAAAGCTGGAGAGTTCAGATTCCTCTTTGCCTGTCTTGGGATAACTTTGTGTCACTGAGATACTCCAGGCCAGTCACAGCAAATGGATTTCACTCGCACTGGTTGGAAAGCGGCAGGGTGCTTGACATGAGGATAGCAAAGCAAGGTTCTTAACTGTCAGCCCACATCCCCTACAGTACAATATAGTACTAGCAGTAACTCCCCTAGATATTTCTACTTACATTAAGTCAATAAAAGAAGAAAAATTCAAGTTGGTTTTTATGCAATTTTCTCATTAAACAAAATAAAACAACTTCAAGGCCTGTCTATAGTGATACAGCCCTTCGCATCTGCCACAGGGTTCAGAGTCCCTAAGCTAGACCTTAGCTCCAAAAGTCAAACATATAAACTCCGGCTGTACCATGCCCAACTTGCATTTAGATTTCCAAATTTGATCTGCAGTTAATTCTTTACTGGACCTTTAACTTCCTACTCTTCAGAACAAAATTTCAAGAGCTCTTACATGTGCAAGGTATGTGCAGGGATGCATACAGAAAAGCTCTTACAATCATAGAATGGTTAGAGTTGGAAGGGACCTTCAAAGGTCATCTAGTCCAACCCCCCTGCAAGAAGCAGGGACTCTTCTTAGCATCCCAGTCAGTCATTCAGCACCTTCTAGTCTAATAAATTTGCAAGCATTCAAATAAGTGATAAAGATGATTATCAAAACTGCTGAAGAGCAGCACAAAATACTAGATTTTGGAGGAACGGAACTTTTTCCTCCCACTGCACAGGCTGAACTTCCATCCTAATTGATAATTGCAGGGAAGCGGGACTGAGGGTGTCAAGCTGGGACCTGGAGACTTGCCTGCAGTCTCTTTCTCCAGTGAAGAGGATCATCTGGGACCTTTGGCACAGTCCCTCAGGCAGAAGCGCTTCCTCTACAAGATGAAGTAATTTGCTACAAGTTGATCCTGCTGGCCTGCAAACACACATAAGTGGGGTTTCCTTACATAGTATGATTATTTAAGGGAAAAAAAAATGTGAGTCAAAAAGGTTGCTTGATTTTTCAGTGATATCTAACCCTCTTCAAAAAAAGAAAAAAAAATTATTGTCTAAGTGATATAAATTCACCATAGGAAAATATAAATCAATCTTTGGGTACTGATGAAAGTACAAACTGCAAACACAAAACTTATAAATCAATCTCAGTTCCCAAAGACTAAGTTCACTGCATCTATCTCCACTCATTGTTCTCTCTATAAATCTCTTTTGCTAAAAGCAATATCAGGTTTTCCAGAGGCATCATTTATTGTTACAAGCTCCATTCTTCAGCTGATTTTGTGTAGGAAATTATTCCAATTTAGGAAGTAATTTTTTTAAAGTTTTCAGCTCTGTTTTTCACATAAATAAACCAAAGTTTTAAACAAATTGGAATTGGACATCCAGCCCCAAGATGCCATTTGTTTCTGAAAAATCTCAGACTTCCTTTCCCTCCTCTGTATTTCCTTCTGTTATTTATCAAATGAAGAGTCACATCTAAATTATATTTTAAACATATCTCTTACAGATCATAAGCATGGTTGGTGCTTATGTTGCAGTTTTGTGTAGTGAGGGGGGGCCTAAGGTGGCAGCTTCTGTAGGAAACTGCTGGAAGTCGCTCCCCTTTGTTCAGTGGACTCCGCCGGGCCTAGGGCAGACCTGCTGCTGGCCAAGGCCGAGCCAATTGGTAGCAGAATGTTCCATGATAACGCCTCTGCGATAACGTATTTAAGAAGGGGAAAACAGAAAAGAAAAAAGAAAGAAGAGATGTGAAGAAGCTGAGCAGGGGCAGAGGCGCAGAGGGGGAGGTGCAGGCCTCTGGGGCCTTGCAGGCCTCACCCTCTGGCCTCTCGCCAGGCGGCTGACTGGGCCCAACTCAGCCTGGTCCAGCTGCAAGAAGTGGAGAGGAGATGAGATGGATGATGTGAAGAGATTCTGAGAGGCATCTGTCAGCCTGTTGTGGAGAACTTTTCTTGTGAGAGTAATAGCTGCAGACACCAAGGTCAGTGCAGAAGGAGGGGGAGGAGTAATGTGGCTCCTGCAGCCTGTGGTGACGACCATGGTGGAGCAGGTTGTCCCCCTGCAGCCCATGGAGGTCCACGGAGGAGCAGAGATCCACTTGGAGCCCGTGAAGGACCCCACACCGGGGCAGGTGGGGACTTGAATGTGGCTGTGGCCCGTGGAGGGCCCACTGGGACAGCTGTTCTGGAGAGACTGCACTCCGTGGAAGAGATGACCCACACCGGAGCAGTTTCACAAAGGGCTGTCGTGTATGGGTGGGACCCCACACTGGAGCAGGGGAGGAATGTGAGGAGTTCTTCCCCAACTGTGAAGCAGCGGTGTAAAACAACGCGTGATGAACTGACCGCGACCCCCATTCCCTTTTCCCCTCCCTGTGCTGCTCGGGAGGGAAAGGTAGTAGAGATAATGTTAAGCTTGGGAAGAGGGAGGGATGGGGGGGGAGATTATCTTGTTTTTCTGTCTCATTCTCCTGCTAGTTTTATTAATAAATTAGTAGTTTTCCCCAAGTCAGGTCTGTTTTTGCCCATGACAGTAACTTTAAGGATTTCTCCCTGTCCTTATCTCAAACCTCGAGCCGTTTTTCTTATATTTTCACTCCCTGTTCTCTCAGAGTGTGGGGGGAGTGAGAGAAAGACTGTGTAGTCTGGTCCTGATCAGGGCTGAAGTACGACATATATATACACCAACACGAGATGAGGCAGCAGCTTGGAGTCAAATCCAAAACTCACAGGTGCTCAAACCTGCTGTTTATTTCTCCTTTCTAGAGCTGACACTCACAGCTGCAAACTCTATTTCAGGTCCTCACTAAAGTTCTCAAAAAATAAGTTTTAAAGTGTTAGGCCAGGAATGAATGTGAGTCAGGGAAAAAAAAACCTAAGGGATTTCATTCGTACTATACTTAATATTTATTCCATACCACAAACCCTCATCTGTGAATGGGCCGATTTTGGTATCCAGTTTACCCACGTATCTACATCACTGTTTCCTGGGCAGTGTTAAGATGTAAACTTCAACTCAAAGCTCCTTGTATTGTGAACTATTTATTTAGATTATAAACTCCCAGGCAAAAGCCATCCCACATTTTATAATCGCTCAGCCAGATGTGACAAACGTGGATTCTACCAGAGTAAAATGGCTGAATAGTAGGAAAAGAAAAAAAAAAAAAAAAAATCTTAGATTTCATCCTGTGTGTCTCATTACAGCAAACTTCTCAACACAACGGTGGCTGCCTTGGATGAGTTGCAATGCAAAGTTTGCTTTCCAGTCACAGCAAACTGAAAACGAGTGATTTTCCTTTTGGGCTATAACCATATAAACATGAGATCACTGTTGACAACAGCTCTGGGCTACAACACAATAATTTTGCTGCCTGCCTTGCACTGGTGGCTGCCTCTCTGTCCAGATGAAAATAAAACCTTTAAAAAAGTGGTAGTTGTTTCCAAAGTGTTGCAATTTGGAAAGCCCAACAGCATTTTCAAAAAGCAAGCTTCATTACAGAGACAAAGATGAGATATGACAATTATTGCAGAGCCATCCATCGCAAGGACCACTCAACCACCTAAAAACATCAGCTCTTGTCATGTTCCTGACACCACTGGTGATTTTAATTGCCTTTTGTCCTTCTCAGTGAAGGATAGAAAGGACAGCTGGAATATGAGATTTAAAACTCTGGAAGTTTAGTCCAACAAACATAAAACAAATGTAAAGTCTTTATCGTGTCCTTTGCAGCACAGTGAGGGTGTTGAAGAGCAACTTCACAAACATAAGGCCAAGAGGAAAACTTTTAATGGGACAGTGTTATCCAAAACCCATTGAAATTATAACACAGTCAGGTCTGTTCTGCTTCCCAAATCTTAACCACTTGCACGGCTGTAAAACATGAGCCAAAGAAACTAATCTTAAAAAAAACCCCAAACATTATTTGTGTAGCTTAACACACCTATCACAAAGTGCCACTGCATTAGACAGGGAACAGCAGAGGATAAACCACTAGATACTGCTGTGGGAGAACAATATTCCCCGCTAAGACCCAAATGGAAGCAGAAATTACATTAGACATCTTATTAGGTCATTAAGGACAACATGGATCAGCATTAGATACCACTCTACAACAATCAGAAGGAAACAGGTCCCTACCTTAAAACTCTGGAAAATCTCTTTAGGCCAAGGAGAGAAGCGATGCTTCCCTCATCCTAGCTCCACAGCGAAAAAGAGCGCCTTCCCTCGAGCTGCTTCGCGCATGACTTCCATTTGCTCCTTTTGTGTCAGTCACAGGTAATTAAAGTATTTGAAGAACCACAAAAAGGGGTGTGCTAGACCTTGCAAGGCTCCTCCTCAAAAGATCTGGGACATTTTCCCCTGTAATTTTTATCAGGTCATTTCCTTTATAGCTGAAGAAAAATGTTACAATTTTTTATTATTTTAATTATTAAACAAAAGGCAGAACAGAAGGAAGATTCTTAAAACTATTTAAATTAGCAGTTTCATAACCCCGGTTTTCAATTTTTTTCCCCACTATCTATAACATCAATATTTTTCCAGCAAGTTTCCAAATATATTCAGAACCTCTAAAGAAAGAATTTAAACATTTCCTAATAAAAAGGGCACTTTCTGTCTGAGGTGGTGCATTCTTTAAGCTTCACAAAAGCCAAGATTACCTTTAGATTTTATAGTAGTGTTTTGTGAATCCTTTGTATTGGTCAATCACCTTGGGCACCTGCGCTCACATGGCCATGTTGCTGTAATGCAGTAGAATTTGCATCCACCCTTGTAGCACTAAATCGTTCCAGTTTCTGCTTGGACAGAATGAGTTTAGTGGTTCCTCCAGTGCTGTTGGTTGAGTCAGTTGGCCTGTTACCCTAAGCCACAGCATGAACACTGTCTCCAAGAGCTAATGGGCATGACCTGCAAGGACAGATACACGCGCAGTGCCTGGGAGGAGAGCAGTGAGCAATTATACATGAAAGATCTGCAGCTAAACCAAATAAAACCCATTTACCCTTTCAGGATTTGCAGCCTGATCAAGTTAAAGGAAAGGCTCCCATTGACTTCAGGGAGCTTCATGGCCAGCCTTGGGGCCTTTGCAGGTGGTCTGGAAGAGACTCTCGCTGCCTGCATCTCTCCTGAATTACACAGGCCCCGGGGATGATTTATCCCAGAAGTAGCCCACACCACACAGGCTTGTATTCCAAGTCGTTAACTCCAACTGTCTAAACAGATGCATGCATAATTAAAAAGCCAAAAAATAAATACACTCAAAACTTGGGGGGAACAAGGGAAGAACCATTCTACCATACACAATTCCCCTGAAAAGGGACAAGATCAGAAGAGGCTTTTGAACAGACAAACTGCTTCAGGGAAAGCAGACATGTAAGTTTGAAAAGAAAGGCTGTCTTGTTTTTTTTCTCCCTAGATTATGTCTTCATAAAAGTTAGAAACTTGGAGAAATCTTTAGCCATTGGCTTCCTTTGCAAAGGATTTGTCAGCCACTCGGGATATTTTGTCGTATCGACAAATCCAGAGTTAACTCATTTCTATAGAAGAAAAAGCTGTGAATCTAAGGCATTAAGTAAATGCTTGCAACAAAAAAAAAAAAAAAAAAAAATTTAATCTGAAAAACATTGTTTGGAGACAGCAAAATAGCATCTACACAACTCTCCAAATGCCAGGAACTTTACCAAGCTGTAGGTGGGGCAGTCTGAAAGCATTCCTGACGTGCTTTAAGGTGGGGCTTTATACCAACTTTCAAATATCAAGCTTTTTGTCCCCCCAATTTGAAGTACAAACATTACTTTTCCCTTTATAACTTTCTGTAACTTCTTACTGCAACAGCTCTAGAGTACATTCAGCACTTAAAGTTTCTCTGTCCGCTCCATCAAACCTCCATTAGGTGTTAACAAATTAGCTTTCAGAGTATTTGTATCCATAACATAAGGACATGCTCATCTATTTTATGCCTAGAGCAGAAAGTACTTGCATTTCCCAGCAAAACTAATAAAACAAATCCTGCCTCTGATGAGTACTGGTGCTGAGCCAAGTGACTAACCACTGCTTTGAAAGAACACCTTCATCCCTGGGACCTTGGGTTGTGCTAGCACCCAGAGGATATAACAAATCACAGTTTTGTTTGGGTTTTTTTGTTTGATTGGTTGGGGTTTTTTTAAGAGAATTGGACTTCAAGGGGCTCTGAATTAAGGCTTACCTGGAGGACTCACCTAGATTGTGTCAGATTAAAGGCAAAGTTGTAAAGCGAGTTGTTACAGCTACAAATGCACAACAAACATGCTGGCAGCAGATGACTCCCATCCTCTAAAGAATACGGCAGGACGCCTGACACCCGCTGTGAAACAGGTCACGTATAGTTTTGGGATGAATGTCTCCTTTCCTTGATGTTTATTACTAAAACCTGTAGCCACAACTTCATTTCTTTTTTTTTTTCCCCATTTCTTTCCTACGCACATGCTGAGAACTTCTTCAAAGTTACTCATACAATGTATTTGTGGAGGTTAATTCAGGACAAAAATCCCAGGAAGCAAATAGCACTGAAACTACCAACATATCCTCTTTTTTATTGTTTCTGACAATCAGTAGTAAAATGTGTTGCTGCTACCAAGGGAGCCAGTTCTAGCATTACTCATTTTACATTAGGGTCCAGCATAATAAATCCTTCCAGAGCTCTTACTGGCATTAAGCTAAAACATAATTCTAGATTTGTAAAGGAAACATATTAAACAGATGAGGCAGCAGTGGAATACAGATTTCAAGGAGGAGAAAAGACAGTCTCTTCCTTCCCTCTATGCAATTAAAGAACAAACAGAAGGCAACTACATGGAAACAGCTGAGCAGCAATAACTTCATTGAATAATATATAGATGTACAACCCTAACTACAAAAAAATAAGTCACTGTATTCCGCTGCGTCCTGGTTAGATTCCGGAGGGTTCTGCAATACGAGGTAAGGTGACCTCTAAGAGAGGAACCTCACTGTTTTCATGGAAACAAAAATCTGGTTTCTTACTGGAGAGTATAGAGCACTCACAGAATATAAGAGAATTTTTCTCTATCAAGCATGAAAACAATGCAAAATCAGAACTTTGTCCTCCTGGACAGGGTAGAGGAACTTTTAGCGAAGAGACAGAAAGAAAGTAAAAGGCAAATACTTAGACAATTATGTGAATAGGTTTAACTGCACCTTCTGAGCCTGGAGGAAAACATCACGGATGAGAGGATGGACCACAGATGCCGTTTTGCTAGGTTCACAGGTTCACTCTGCATACCAACCCAGCTGTTTTTGCCACAGTGCTAGACAAAAAGGAATGTTAGAGGGAAGAGAAGAGATAATCCAGTCTTTTGTGGTCAGCTCTGCCAGATATTCCCTGTGTGCTCCACAAAACACTGCTCCAGCAGTAAAGCAAGTAAACATTTTCTCTTGAACATCTACTCTTAGGCTTAAGAGCCTGTAGGACCACTGCACAGAACGGCCACACCAGGTTTTACCCCCTACTGTTTATTGCGCTGTAAAATCATAAACCTCACCACTAAACTTGCAACAATATTTGCTCAAAGAGAATTGGCATGACCTAGGCACTAAACAACACAGCAGAGAGGACCAGGATGTCCCAGGAACACTATCAAACCACACTGTGCTTTTAATTCAATTATCCTGGACAATTTTATGAGTAGCAACAGAGAGCAAGTAAACTGTACTCCCTAGGTTTTCAGGGAACAAGGGCGAAAGTTTTGTGGAAATATCACAACCGAGAACTTGAGTTTTTTGTTGTCACTAGAAAAAAGTTTGAAAGTCTCCCATTAATATAGGCTCCAGGTGTGCAGTGGACCTCTTTGAAACTCTGAATCAGGACCAGTGCCTTAAGCACTGTAACTGACTACAAGACTTCAATAGACCTAAGGGCAGTTATTTAGGAGCACAAAGCAACTACTGATCACTGCCTGCAGGTTGGTGAGCTTGCCTGTCACATGAGCATCTCTAATAACACTGGAGTCCTTGTGACAGCTCTTGTGAGCATTCATAGGGAAATTTGTTTAACTTGTCTAGAAAGATAAGATTACAGGATTTTAAGTGTCAAAAAAAAATTCAGTTTAGAATAGTGAATTAAAAAAATAAATTTTTTTTTTCTTTTTATAAACCCCTGAGAACTTCAAAAGGGTTTAAATGTATTTTTCAGTACTTATTTGTTAAAGGGTATTTGCTATTTTCCAGTGAAGGTGTAATTACTGGCAGTTTCTTCTGTTCTACACAGGGCATCTTGAGGCTCATCTTGTTTGTTAGGATTAAATGTGATCTAGGAGGAGGGAGACGCACCCAGCTAACATTGGGTACCCAAGATGTGTTCCAGCCGCATTTGGTAGGGGTTTGCAGCAGCTGTTGGAGCCAGTACATAGGTACCAGAACTGCCACAGCTTCTGGAATAAGGACTTCAGTTAATGCAAGCACAGGCTTTGATGCCCTCTTAGGTAAAAGGCTCATTCCAGCTTTCTCATCTGTTAGTTATTCACTCCTGGTGTTAACTCAGGTATCAGCCCATATCAGATCAAGATACACAGCTTTTCCCATGAAGGCAAAGCTTGGGTGGCTGCTACACTATGCTTGCATACAAACGAGCACAGAGTATGCTAAGCAAGACAGCTTTTAAAGAATGGAAACAGTTTCACTCCCAATTCACAACCAGGAGAGCACTGCGGAGCAGAAGGTAACGCAGCCAGGGACAGAGAAAGGTCCTACTTGCCTTCAAAAATCAGCCCATCTTTTGGGCCTGATTAAAACCCGGCTCAGATGCTGTATCATTTCCTCACCTGTCACACAAGGCTGCTCAACACAGCTGTTGAGCAGGAGAACAAAATCAAATTGTCTGTGCTCCCCAGAAAAAGGGAGCGAAAAACCACACTTGCTGTCAAGGCTGAAGCAGTCATAGGAAGCATCAGGCATGGAGGAACAATTACAGTGTGACAGATAACACGTTAGTACTGCACCCCACAAAGCAAGCTGCTGAAGAGGTGGGAAGTGAAAGATGTCAGTTTGGTTCACATCAGTGTGCTTCAAAAGATCACCTGGATGCAGGGTGACAGAGCAGTCTCCCATACCAGTGCACATATAGCAAGCAAAGAACAATCAAAAAATGTGCAAGTCACACAGACATCCCAGTCCAGGCCTTTTTGTGACAGTATCATTTAGGCTTGTCAAGTAAGGCTGACCAAGGCTGAAAATTGATCTGCAAACCTTCAGTGCATCAAATTAATTGTTCTTTGTAAGTCCTTTATCCAGCCTTCCTTAAATATTTGATTATTTTCTGCTGTTAACAGAGACAACATTATCTGTAGAGAAAGATATGGCTCCTCTTGGATGACTGCCCACCGAGCCCTTCCAAAAGCTGTACAAAACAGTCGGACAAGCCAAGCAAGCATATGAGAAGCAGTAGCTGAAACGCAGTTCCAGGGAGCTCAGGACCAACAAGCCAACCACAACTAGAAGCATGCAGACCAAAACCATCTTATTTTAGGTGTTTTCTCATCAGCAGCAAGAAAGGGCATCCCTGTTCCGGCTACAGTAGCAGAAAGGCTGCTCTAATAAGTTGACGTAAGTTGTCAGCTGGTGATCCATCCTTCCTCCATCCATTCTCTCCCCTATAACAACCCAAACCCATCCACTACTCCACTGACACTGAGAAGTGGCAGAGCAACCTGTCTAGCCCACAGTATTCACAGGCAGTGCTTGTCTGCTGTAAGCATTCAAGGACAATGCCATCACCTGTGACACTCCAGATATGCCGAAAGACATCCCAGATACACTGAAAGACGCAACAGCCAGCTAACCCAGGCCTACATGGCAGGGACTGAAGTTCTCAGAAAGCCGCCACCACCCACACATGGTTTGTGCATCAGATTTCACTGGCTTAGTTCCAAGAGTAACACAGTAATTAAGCATTCTCCCCAGTTCCTGCAGAAAAGGTGCTTTCACACACTTTCTACTATGAAATTCTTAGGCTTTTATTCACATTTAGAGAAAATCCAAGGCTTCTTCATAGCACAAGGTGTCAGTATTGGTGAGAACTCCATTGTGACTTCTACCATCTGCTCTTGCAGGCCTGACACAGTGAATCCTGAGTATAGCGAGTGCTGCTCATGGTCTTAATGCAATCTTCGGCAAATCTCACCACTGTGTCCGTCAGCAGTGCAACACAGATAATGCTAACTTATCTATGCACCATGTAGGAAGGCACAACGCTCCCCTACAGAGTATTTTTAGAAATACAAAACTTCAACATCTAGTTATCTTCCATTCATTCAATCTATCATTCAATGTGAAATAAATTGTCTGTAGAATAAGATTTTACCCTCTGTACCTGAGCAAGAGGTTATATTCATCATTGTGTTGCTTCAACAGCTGGTTTCAAGAGGTGGATTCTCTTCATGTTCCTCTTTCATGAAAGAACCAAGTTTCAAAAAACACAGTATTTGGGACAGTACTATAAGAACCAATACAGATCTATTAATACAGAAAGGAGAAATGTTCTATTGAATTTCATCAAAATTACACCAGTTGAAGAGGACACTTTGAACACTTAAAATACAGGCAAACAAAAAAAAAAGACTAATAAAATCTAAACAGTACCACTCAAGTGTCTCAAAAAAAATAAACATTCTGCTCAGGAGAGAAATTACAAGCCCAAGCACTACAGTTACTGTTAGCAGAAACACTCATTTTAGTAAAAACTTTATTTCCAGCTACTGAACTGTTGTACATTATCATAGGGCAGAGATTCAAACACAGTGTATTTGCTTCACTTAATACTATATAACATTAATGTGGCCCAACATATGAAGCAGTGTTATTGAGAGAAAACAGCTTAGGAGTCCCCTGCTACAGTATAATTCCAAATGACAGCAGTGTTTTACCATCACTCTGCATGAATAGCAGCCGTGGGTGATCATAAAGAAGATTTGCGGGTAATGAATGGGCAACCACTGCATACAGTGTGACTCCAGGAGGGCAGGACTACGTATTCTAAGTATCAAAAATGGAGCTCTAGACAGGAATGGATTTTTTCTTTTCCACTAGGAATAGCTGTTTTCAATCCAATGGAAAATTTTATTCAAACCAAAATAAAACAGTGTATTTCCATTGGAGTTTGAGAAGGTTGCATTTGTTATTTAAGTGAAACTTTAAGATCAGTCATTTTAATTGAAATACATATAAAAACTATTAACACTGGCAAAACTGAAGCCAAACTCTCATACAGTGCCCTGGCCAGTAGGAGATCCCACAAGGCAAGGCGCTCTGGTTCTACACGTCCCTTTCAAGGGTGAACCAGGCACAGGAAGATCAAGTGACTTCCTACAAGGATACACGAGGATAGAGCAGTGCTTTGAACCCCCAAATCTCAGGCTGCTGCTCTTCCCTGCTCTCACTAAAAGCTTCAAGGTGCCAAAATACTGGTTTTGTTAAGCATCCAGCACCATGAGCCTGGAGACAGCTGTAAAGGAGAGGAACCATCTTGGCCATAATGAGCCTCAACTTGTGTCTAAGTCTGCTGAAAGAGGAGCCATTGGCACAACTCTAAATACAGGCCATATTACCAAATTCACTCATTATTTAAACAAATACTACTTCTGCGCTATTCAGACACCAGCCTTCATACTTCAATTGCTTTTAAAATCAAATCATCTTCCAAGCCTTGAGACAACAGATTATTCTTTGGTAAGACAAATTAAGGTCTGCACAGACTTCTGAAGCATCACGGTCAATGAATCAGTTTACTTTTTGAGCCGTGTTTGTAAATTGTTGTATTTTAGAATTGATACGCTCTGAGAACTCAGATGTTCTCGTTAATAGCACAGCAGCATTTCTTTGAACCTGCTTGGTTACAAGTGTTTACGCCTTTGACTCACTGCCTGCACTTCCCTTAGAGTCCTTTGCAATAAATTAAATTGCTGCTCTGGGTAAAGCGGGCACAGCTGTGGGCTGCAGCCCTCATATACCTAGGAACATATTTTGACTTCAACTTCATTTATTCCTGATTGAAGCTACTGACATCCTATTTGTGACAGACACCTGTGTATCGTGTGGCCCTGTTCTAAAAGCTCCAGCAGACCTTGAAAACATCTCATACCAAACACCGGTGCTAACAGCTTCGGAGAGCTCTTTGTGCCCTCTGCAACTCAGTTGTAGGGGAAATTTCATGTGCAGCATTACTGAAACCACCGAAGGGGAGACTCCAGACATTCTCTTAAGCTGGCATTTTCAGATTTTATCTGCAGCTATAGTTGTTTGCATTATAATGTCTACAGTTTAAGTGTCTGCATTAAGCTTTACAACAGTAAGAATAAACAGCAGTCAGGTGCTTTATCTCCTGTTCTCTCCCCAGCTATCTGACAGTATTGCCAAGGATAAAAGGATTAATGCACAACTACCTCTGACGTGAAGAGACGGAAGAAAAGGCTCAGGATCTCCATTTACAGCAAGCAACACCTGATGTGAGACCCACTGAAGACACCAGAAGTCTTCCCTCCTGAGCTCAGAGGGCTTTCTTCTGAGTACCCAAAATATTAAAAACCAAGCTATTAAACTGGACAAGGTGTTGAAAATCTCCATCCTCTGATCAATGCATAGATGCCTACATCATTGTGCATGCGAGACAGCCAGATCTGGCCATGATGGCCTTGCTAGACAGGGGACCTTCAAAAGCCAGGTTTATTGCTGTGGTGAATACAAGCTGCAGTCCAAAAATTGTAGGACAAGCAGATCTTTATCTGTGCAGCAACATGATGGTTTTACAGCCTGCTAATAGATTATAGAAACAGGAAGAGGTTAGCAATTTTTTTTCCATTCACTCACTCTACTGTGAATTAATACAATTTAATGAAGCTGGTGATGCAATGCAGTAGATGATTCAACAGGTTGTATTTAAAGTTCAGCACTCTATAGCCCTTGGTTCAGCTTTGTGCACAAGAACACAGCAAACATGAAGCAGACTAAGCAGGCAGCACGGTTCCTGTGGTACTGTGCCTTCCCAATTCACCTTTACAAAAAAAAAAAAAAGTATTGAATGCATCCCTGGCCTTAACAAGATGTAGTGAAGGAGGTGATAAATGTTAATGGAAGTAGCTGTGCTACTTAGCTACTTACAATGGTTTCATTCTTAGCATCAAACAATGTATTAACATTTATATTATTAATGGAAAAATATAGCTTAAGAATGTAATCCATTGCTAGCAGCACAATGCAGAGCTTAATCAAAATTGTGTTCTTTCAGATTTTTGTTTTCATCAGCAAAGCAGACCACCCTATACTTGGGCTAAACAATTGTGTCTGTAATGACCAAAATTTACTATATCCCCTCCATTACATGCTTTCCCTCCAAAGCAATACCTCTACAATGTTTAATTACATTTAATTACAAGCACATTCTGTCAACTTTACAGCAGAAGCAAGTGTATCTGAAAAAAATCTTTCAATTGTGAGCAAGAATTTTTTTTTTATTGCATACAATCTAAATAATGTAACATGTTATTTGGGTTAGTTACCCAGCAAGACTTAGATTTCAAGAGTCATTTCTTTTAGAAAGGCTCAGTCTTTTAAAACCAGTCTTCCATTAAAGATACACAAATATATACCGTGCTTTGACAGTCATATTTACATCTCCTTCCATAGCCACAACATGAACTGACAGTTGTATCTAGCAATTTTATTGACTTCCAGGTGGCTATTAGTAAATTATCGAAGAGTGGTTTTTTTGTCAGAGAAAAAAAAAAAAAAAAAAAAAAAAAAAAAAAAAAAAAAAAAAAAAAAAAGATGCTCTGTTAATTGGAAACCCTTCACTGGAAGTATTGAGTTGCCTTCTTTGCCACAGCATTTGTGTCACCTTGAGCAAGCTGCTTGGTCTCTAAGTGCACAGTTCACTTTGTAGAACAAAAATTACAAAACTTAATGGGGGACTATCAAAACAAACACTCAAAAACCCCACATTCAGCTGCTTTTGGATTGAGGGTCGTGTTGGTAGAGTGAGCCAATTGATAGTATTTCTATCCTACTATAGATTCAGGTTTCATATAGGTAGGTCTTTCACATATCCCTACATGGGATCTCTCAGACGCAAGGCATGGCCAAAGCCCTTTGCGCTTTAACACCACTTCAACCACCCCAAGCTGAAAGCCGAACCAAGACAGACTTCAGGTAGGACACAGACAAAAAGATCCAAGTTTCAGTGGAGGTAAAGCAACATTAAAGGTCTGCCTTTGAGACCTGGGGGTGTTCAGAAGTTTCCAAAGACAGATTAGTCTTACATCCTCAACACAACCTTTCAGGAGCTGTTCAAGCTCTATTTTAACTCATGTTTATTTCAGATGTAGCATAGGGAAGTAAGAAAAGGACAGAGTGCTAAAACCAGCCACTGTGGGGGTGGAAAAAAAAAAAAAGGTTGAAAAAAGATACAAGACTTCTCTGCAGGCTTTGTAGTAATTTCTGATGTCCTCATATTCGGTTCCAAGAATTGATCCAGGCTATGACCTAACCCTCTAGGCTGCTCTGTTTTACACTCTGCTTCCCATTCCCTTACGTGATCCCCAGAAATAAGTACTGCAAAGCATGTTCTGACATTGCCTCTAAAACACCTTATGCTGAGAGCTGTGCCAGAGTACAGCTTTCATACAGCTTTCAATACAGCCACTTCTGCCCATATGGAAGCTGCTTTATTTTACAAGAGCACATGAAAAGTGATTTAGGATGATGTAGAATTTAGCCGCAGTAGAGAGAAAGTTTCAGAAGTTTGAAAACAGATGATTTTATATGCCCCAAACTGATGTTTCAAGCAAAACCCCAATATCTTGAAAATAAAGCTTGCCTGTTATTTTGACAGCATCTCTGCTGCTGTTGTGGAACTTCCATTTCATGAAGTATTAAAGACATTTGCACATATACTCTAAAGGCTAAAGAAATGCACATATCTACTCTTTTGGCCTCACCAGCCTAAAAGACATCCTCCTTGCATAGTAAAATACACCCTGCAAAGGCTTTGGGAATGGAGGTTTAATTGCAGCTGCAGTTTTCCATTTCCATTCTAGCCGCTTTATTAAAATAAAGCTTAGGAAAGAAGGAGAATAAGGTAATAGGGACTCCCAGACCTTATTTCCAACTCTGTCACTAGCCACATCATCTCTTGGTACACAGTGGGCTCAAGCAGTGGCTTGTTATGAGAACTGAAGGGCTAAGATAAGTTTCATATCTAAAAAAGGCAGAAAATTTATTCTCACACATTTCTTCCATGTGAATACCGTAAGACCAAAAAAGCCTTTGTACAGCAACAGCCACATGGAGCACTGCTTGATCAAACTGTAACTTTTCCCCTATGCCAAAGGCCCCCAGTTGAAAATTTCCTTTAGGTCAGTACCAAGTAATACACAGTCTCCAAAATATAACTTTTCCCAGTGCAAGGAAATCAACTACAGCCTGCCTCTTGGTGAAAACCATAAAGCTCTCGCAGTCACAAGTTCATTACATGAACTGAGCTGCCTCTCAGCTTTCCTCAAAAGCCAGGAAAAACTAGAGAAATATACAAAACGAGATTGCTAGTTGGCTTAATTTCTTTGCCCCGCTGTGAGGCCTAGCGTAATTCCAAAACTCTACCCAGAACTACTTCGACAAAATGCATTTGAATTTCAACATCTTGCTGCACATACTTCCTCCTTGGAAGCCAAATTTAGTTATAAAGAAGATGTCTTTAGTTATAAAGAAGCTGTCTTGGCCCAATGACACATCTCAGCCAAGTCCAGAGCTGTAATTAGAGCTTGTATAGGAGGAAGGTAGGTGGCATCAGATGTCCTGCCACTGTCTTTAATAGGTTGCTCCTGCCCATCTAATGCCAAAGCCAGTTTACGATTCAAACAGCATGCTCCTTGTCCTTCCCACCCTCACCTTTTAAAAAGGAAAGCTTGCTAATTGGTGATTAACCACCTTCCTCAAAGTTGCATATACTAAGCGGAAATTAATGATAAAAAAGTGTTATTTACGCTATAAATCTGACAGGTCTATTTTGCACAGCCAGAGGGAATGGTTTGAGGCGTTGGTACCATGGGCTTCATTTGTGACGAAGCGGGGAGTTTCGGGATTTGGTAAAGGTTGCCAGCTTCTGCAACTACATCCTGAGTTTCCCTTTTTTTTTTTTTGTGCTGGGTGCAAAGAATCAATGCTTGCTAGCCACTTATAAAGGTTTCAAGCCCTTAATGTTTGCAAATAAAAGGATGAAGAGAGGTAAAGGCTGGAGTCTTTGCACAAACACAAGAGAAAGGCAGTTCCTGATCCACACAAATATCTCAATCCCACTTACACTCAAGATGGACAAAAGGAGGAAGGTAAAAAAAAAAAAAAAAAAAAAAAAAAAATCACATACCAAAAATGACTCCTAGATCAGCTGCAAAATTAAGAACTTACAAGCTGAAGCTGGCTCAGCACCATCCTGAATGAAATTATATTTGCATACTAAAAAGGCTTTCTTGCCCCAAAATTGCCTTTGTAGAGCGAGTTATCCCTTGCTATCTATAGCTCTCGTTGTTGTCCATGTCCCTGTGCTGTCTCTTCTCTTGGAGCTTGTTCCAACCTGCTTCCAAAAGATGAAATTACAGGCTTAAAAAGGCTTCTGGATGCCTTTGATGCTTCCCTCCAAAAAACCCCATTCCCTCACCCCTATGTTATTGTTTGACACTTGAGCATTTGTGCAATAAACAAGCGAGCAACAAACAGGAACTCCTGCTGCTAGAAGATCTAAAATACAAGAAATTACACAACCGGAGCAGATAATTTCTCACCAGGTACATTAGGCATTTCAAATTAAATTGTTTGGGTGTGTTTTCTCATGTTTACATCCTCAAGCAATTTGAGATTGGCCCAGGACTGACAGCAGGAAAATATCCTTTGTGTCATACAAATCATTAAACCTTAAGCAATTTCATTAAGTGTTTCCACATTGGTAGGGCAAATGAGAAAACAGCTGGTTGCTCAGTTTTACTGAAATCTTTGCTTGCACATAGAAACAGATCCTAACACTCAAGTTAATATGGGCAAAAGCTGGTACTACAGCAGATCTTTAGAACAGGATTGATAAGGATAGTTAAGATCCTTAACTCTGACAGACACAGGATATTGTGTTTCAGAATAAAGTATGCTATTTCCCTCTTTAATCTGATAACCAACAGGTTTTTTACTGTGGTAGGACATTAAGTGAACGCCCAGTTAAATAGCAATCTAAATAGGAGAAGGTTTCTTGTGGTTTTTTTAAATGCTGATTTTCTTTTACACCTATAAGCTGCAACATTAAACAAAAAAAAAAAAAGTCACCCAGTAAAAAAAGTGAAATCACAAGGCCCAGCAATCTGTTTCCCCTTCCATAAACGTTGGCTTTTTCCACCAGCCACCGCTGTCTCTTGATGCTGGCTTTGGGTTTGAAGGCTGTGCTTTGGGTGTTGCTTCTTGACAGGTTTCTCAATAACATGCAGGGAAAGGCTCTGTTCAAAGAATTGTCTGTGAGTGAGTTATTCTTGCCAAGTGCCACTGCCTAACGTGGCCTGTCAACAGTTCACACATCGCCCCATCTCAAAACGTGTCACTGGCTTTTCAGTGACAAACCAATATCTTAAGAGTCAGAGTCTGTTTTTTCCTCTTTTCTATCACAAAGACGAGTGAGTGAAGTGACTTCCACAGCATCGGTTGCCTTTGCAGGCTTTTCCCTCTTGTTTACCTGGCTACTACTGGGACTTTCCACATTCCCGGGCTCAACTATTACTTTTTCACTTCTTGTTTAGTCCCTTAGCCCCATCTAGTGCCAAAACGAAATAAAAAGCCTTGTTCTTTCACCAGCCTAAAATTAGTCTTCAAACTCCAAACCAGAGCACGACTGCTTTGCTTCATGGTGAATTCCGCGGCTCGTGTGTCTCTCCACTAGGATTTCTGTTAAACCAAGGCTCCAAACAAAAAGGTTTTGCAGCCTCTGCTTAGAAAATTCCATTAGGAAAAACACAATTATCAGGTGTTCTCAGGGCAGTTTGTGAGCAGGAATATTTAGAAAGTCAGCCTTTGAATAATACCCACATTGTGGAAGGATAAACTGTTACGAGGAGAAAAATATTTCCCATAACAAAAGCCTGATTCTTGTAGCTTGCCTTCCTTTTCTGTGCTCTGTTTTCAGTGGGATAAGAGAGTGCTACCTCGTGCTTTTAAAGCTACTATACTAAGATAAAATCAAAATTCATTATTCCCTTTTGACAGCGATTTCAACACTTCAAAACTTTTGTTTCACAACTTCCCTGGAGACCTTCCCTGAAACAAATAATTTTAAAAGAAGTATTTGAAACTATACTTCATGAACAGTAAATAGCTTTTACTAGAGTTTCCTGAGCTATTTTCTAGTGGCAACCTGGTTTAGTAAACGCTATCTGGCAATCCTGCATAAACACATTCTTAACTCTGCCTTCTCCAAAACTTATGACATATGAAATGTTCTTGAACCCTTAAACACAAGTTTCTTGGAAGTATTGTGTTTTCCTTTTCTCTACTGCTAATTACAGTGGAGGAAAACCTGCGCTCCCCCTATCCAGTAAAAGTGTCTTTGGGTAGAAGTGTTATTTTCTCTATGGAAAATTTGAAAAACAATGTTGTTTAGAAGCCAGAGCTTCTCTTCCCTTTCCCATCACTTTTCCTTAAACCCAAATAAAGAAAGACTAAGAGGATGGACACATTGCATTTAAATTGTATTAAACCGGGGTCAAAATCTAAATTTATTTTCTAACCGTTGCTCAGCAACACTTCAGCAAATACTAGTGCAAGAACAGAAAGGTTTGCTTTCGACCTTATAACAGCTCGATTTTTATTTTCCTGCCACGAACGCTAGATTAGATCATCTATTATCAGCCTCGGTGGCTAGACAGATTTGTCAAGTCTCCCATAGCAAATATCCACTGCAGCAAAGCAGGCAAGGGAACTGAGGAAAAAGTCTTCTGCGATTTACGTTCCCAAGACATGACTTTGGGGTTTTCATTTGGAGAGTCAAAGGGGTACTTACCTGGCATTTGCATTATAAATAAACTGTACTTTGAGTCTTGCAGACCTTTGGGCTACACATTACTCTTATTATATCAGACTTTCCATATCCACACTGACTTGCAATTACTCACTGTGGAAACAAATGTAATGTGCTTTGGATAATTCCCAGCATAATTTAAACACTAATTAAACGAAATGGATTTTATCATGATTCTTAAATATTTACCCAGTGCAAGAAGCATCCCCAAAGAACAGACACTTTACCACACACTCATTTAGGAATAGGATAGGAATACAATATTGTGCATTACCTTATTTAACTCAAGAGAAAGGGCCATGCTGCCCAGGAGTAAGTACATGCAAAACAACTCAAATTTTATCAAATTAATTAGGGTTGTTTTTTTTTTTTCCCTAACTGAACAAATGAATCCTTTCAAATTGACCAAAGGCAAATAAACGTGAGAAGGAAGGACAGATATTTGGCAGCCTGCTGCCCATGACTATTATTAATAGAATCCTGAACTCAGAAAGAAAGGTTCAGAGAGGATGATCAAGGGCGACCCTACTGGAAAGTTAGATTAGACCAAAGATAAATTGCATAAAGAGTATTTTCCTATGATTAAACCCCCTATCTTTCTACTGGAGTCACAGTATAACCTTTGGATCTCACCAGACCACGCTACTAATAGATCAAGCCTCCACTCCACACCCTCTATTTAAAAGTTGTCACCACTGCCCTTTCCAGCTTATTTATTTAGTAATAAATGCATAGTTTTCCCCAAGTCGAGTCTGTTTTGCCTGTGACAGTAACTTTAAGGATTTCTCCCTGTCCTTATCTCAAACCTCGAGCTGTTTTTCCTTATACCATCTCCCCCTGTTCTCTTGGAGGGTGGGGGAAGTGGGATAGAGACTGCATAGTCTGGTCCCGATCGGGGCTGATCTACGACACCCAGGTAAATCCAATCTGTACTGTATATTGGTATTTATGCAGCTTACAAGCCTGGTGTAGTTTCTCTGAGTCGATATAGAAAGGGCCATATGGTGGGTAGGCAGTGGCAGGAGCTATGAACCAAAGTTAGTTTTCAAATTTCAAAAATTGAGCAAGTTTGTTGATTCTTACTAGCATATAGACAGAACTGTGCATACATATATTCCCCTATTCGGCACATCAACCACCTAAATATATACAGGCATATCCCTTATGGGTCCTTTCAAAACACCGGGTTAAAAATGTGAAGCAAAACAATGAAACTAGGGCTGAATAAAAGAATAAGGGTGAAAATCTGAACTGGAAAGAAATTATACTATAAAAGCAAAGAAAAAAACCCACTAGAATTTCCGTAAGGCACACTGCAATTTTGAATACTGGGAGAAAGCATGTACAAGTGCCTCTTCATGTATGTAAAAATATCCTTCCCTTCCAACCCTAACCATTCTATGATCCTGTATTTACACAGATTCTTAACGTGAACAGAAGAACTCAGCATTGTGCTAGAGGCTTCCAAGTCAGGCACAGTGAAATAGAGACAATAAAATACAGTGAAAAAGATAAATTGTTTGACTTTGGAGACATTTAAAGAATCAATCAGTGCTTAAACCCTAGTGTTTAAAAGGGCTGAAGGGCAAGAAATTGATACATGCTACAGACTCCTCAGTCAGAAACAAGCTGAGAGCGTAATACCAGATAACAGGATAAAATGGGCTTATGAAGCATACAATATTGTGATTTGGAGTGACCTCCAGCCTCCCTAATCTTTAATAGCAAAACCTTTTTGACACCAAGGAAAGCATGATGGATCTTTTATGGCATTCAGCTGCTTCTTGAAAGACGTCAAAGGCTACCTGAGATAGTTTATCTACCTCTAATATTGTGTGATCAGAGAGGCTAAGGGGATTAAGGAGTCAATCTGATGCAGTCAGGGGTGCTACATTTTGGGAAGATAAACTGGACATCAAAAGCAGTGATTTAAAAATCATTAAAGAGAACGAGGGCAACCATTAAAGCAATCTGAGAGGGAAGCAAAAGAAAAGGCTTGTTGCACGGTCAGAGCAGACTGCGAAGTACAGAGTACATAAAGAAAAATCCCTGTGGCTAAGGTGACAGCTAAAGACTCTACTGCAACTACTAAACACGTTGTTTGACCTTGCGTGGTGCAGTGGGATGGAATCTATGTCCGATATATAAAACAGGGATATAATTTATTGAACCTACTTATTACAGAAAACTTCACAAATGCACCTCTCAAAGGGTTTTATGAAGGAGATAAGCATCATTACCCCAGCTGGACACATAAACTGGGGCTTGGTGAAGAGCAGTTATTTGTTTTTTGTCCAGCGATACCCATACATAGTCACAGGGTGCAGCTTCTTAAATCAAGAACCTAAATTCACTCGAGCTCCTAGGAAAAAAAGGAGGCAGCGCAATGGCCTCATTACTCTGCACTATAGTCCTCAATACGCTGCTGTTTATTTATTCACCTTCAGAAACAATTACATCTGGGAAGGTGTTTAGCCCTCATGCCCTGAGAGAGAAAGCCATCTTCAGAGCTGGGAGGAAAAGCAAAATGGGTGAAAGAGTAATGAAAGCTTACACAGTCTCACATCAGGCAAGCTCCCATTTAAAGCAATACAGGTTTTGCCTGTACAGGGTCTGCCTCGTTTGGCCCTCATCAGCCTTTTCATCTCCTCTTCAGGAAGGTACCACACTGGATTTCCCAAATATGATGTATCAATATGATGCTTTATAATAATGTCTGGGTCAATCACAACATATTGCTAGGCCAAAAGAAACTAACGCCTTCCAACTACATGACAGGCCAAGGGGATTTAAAAAAAAAGGCCAGAGAAAGCCAAGTTTTGAGTTGTTTGGGTTTTTTTTTTTCCAATTAAAAAATTAGTCAAAGGTCTTCAGCTGTAAGATCCTTGCAGGTAGGTGACACAATTCAACCTGCACTCCACATGTGGTTATTTCCACAGCCACATATTTACAGCTGGGCAAGTGCTTTTCTACACAAATCAGGGTACAATATTATACTTTGAATAGAAATTTTCCAAAATTACAAAGCCATAGGGGAAAAATCCTTGTATCCTCTAACTCAGGCACCAGTTGGCTGTTCAGTGAACATCAGACTGACAGGCACATCATTTCTTTAAAAGCTGAAATTCCAAGGAGCTAAACACGGTTCAGTCCCAGATCCTGTTTAATCTAAGCAATCACAACTAAGCAACAGCTCTTCTAAAACAAGCCCTTGTAATGCTGCATTTATTTCCATCGCTGAAAAGACAATATAAACGGAAACCTCAAATGTTAAAAGTGGGAAACACCTGATTTGGGGCTAGAACTTGATAAAACCACTTCCATAGCCTTCCTGCTCAGTCCAAAGTCAAACACCAAATTATTCAGCTTTTTTGAGCATCAGTGTAAAGTTCTGAGGCAAATAGACCTGTCCATCTCTCAGCACTTGTGCAGGAGTGATAATGCCTGGAAGACTTCATATTTCCAAGTGGTAATTACAAGAATGTGATGGATGCGCTGCCTGAATTAAATTTACAAGAACAAGAAAGTACGGAAGGGAAAACAAACAGAAACTAGGAGGAGGAATTAATGATGCATTTAATGAAGAGAAATCAAAACTCATTTGTTGTTTTGGGAGGGGGAGGCAACTTTTAACGCCATTGCAGTACTAGCTGAACAACATCAAATTGATGTCTAGCCTGTCAGAGCAATAGCAATAAATTATTATTTTCCATAATTTAATTTTCCCTTTTAGAGCAAATACTTTGTTCTGTTCAGCTTTAAAGAGAAAACCACATTATTTTAAATGACTTTAAAATATCAGCCTAATGAGCTATAACATAGACGTTTATAGAATGCAGCGTGTTTTTACGAGGAGGTATTTAGCTTCTTATAAGTTGCAAGGAGCAACATTTTTTACTGGGAGGTGTATTTCCCGAGAAATTAGGCACAGAAGTCTAATTAAAAATTAAGTCAATGTTCAAATAAGCATAATAGAATAATATCTGTAATTTGCAGAAATTCAGAAACAGCTGGAATGCTTCTTCTTTTTACTACTTCTATGAAGAATGATGGAAATTTCAGAAGCATATTCCAGAAGGTGCGTTTCCAAGGTCACCTTTAGAAAGAAATCGTTGCTTGACTCTTAGAAGTGAGTGAGCTAGAGAGAACTGACCAGGGAGGCAGGGATGGTGTCACTTCCACTCAATGTAGCTCTTTGCTCAGCGTGCGTGAGTGAAACCTACCTCACCAAACTACTTCCAGCCATCTTTATTGTAGGATCCATACAGAACTGAGACACCCCAGCAGTGGTCTATCTGACTGAACCTGTCCTTCCCATCCCGTGTCTGCCACAACAGGTGGCAAAAAGTCTCTCTGTGGTAAAGGAAACTGAGTTTGGGGCATTTCAGTTAAAGTTTTCCCTCAAAATAAAATGGTCTGGGATTTCTTACAATTATCTTTGAATAAGTTTGCTTACATCTATAGTTTGCTTACACTATATATATATGTATGTATGTACAGATGCATACACACACATACATTTAGATATATATGCACACACATGTACAGGCAAATCTGGCTATAAACCTCAGCTTAAAAAGACAAACAGATTTTTTTTGCACATTGTCTGGCATCTGACGTTCAGATGACATAGCGTCCTAGTTTAGCACCACTCGGGACTGAACTATGCAGCCTCTCACTTCCCCACCCTCCAACAGGACTGGAAGGAGAATCAGTAAAGAAAAGAAGGCAAAACACATTAGTTGAGATTTTTTTTAAAAAAAGTTTAAAAGAACAACAGAAAAAAAAGGAAACAGAGACGTAAAACAAATGAACAAAAAAACAATAAGAGAAAATACTTAAGTACGTAACTTACAGTACCATAGCTCATCGTGGATCTTCATGCCCAGCTTCCTCCCAGGTAACAGAAATCTCCTCTCAGCACCCTCCTCACTGATATACTGAGCATGAGCCCCATGGGATGGAACAGCCCTTGAGCCAATTTGGGTAAACTGGCCCAGCTGTTGGCTAATCAGTAACCTATCCCAGCTGTGTCCCCAGCCACAGGTGCCACCAGCTCCAGTTCCCCTCCCAGCTCAGGTGAAAACTAACTCTGTCCTAGCCAGAGCCAGGACACGTAGCTAGAGTTATTCCAAGACTACTTTCTAAAATTGTAATGTAAAAATCCAAGGTGATAAACTTTAATACCACACTATGAGCTGTGCAAATATTTACCTCAATAAAAAAAAAAAAAAAAAAAAAAAAAAAATCACTAAAACATGCAAACAGAGGGTCTCCTCCAGAGATTCACAGACTGAAAATGCTGTTGGAAGCTTGACATCACATCTCTTCACAATGTCATCCTCCAGGTCTCATGTACCTACAGCTGCTCATATATATATTCTTCATACCTGCTTGAGAAAAGATGATGTGCCCTTTAAAGGAGGCAGACGTAACCTTATCTGTGACATGGGGATAAGATTTAAGGTAGGGATGAAGTGATCAGCAGCAGGTCTCTGAAGGCTGTGTGATTAGCCATCTGAAGATCGACACAAGCTATAATTTAGTGCACTAGACTACCACAGTTCAACATCTACATACTTTTAAATATGGTCCTTTGGATAATTACAATACTTCTGCCACGAACATCTTATAAAGAGAAACCTACACATATAGTCACTGCCATCGTATTTAGTCCTATGCCAGGTGTACACTAGCCAGTACAAACAAGCTGATACAATTCACACTCCAAAAGTCTTTACCCTGAGACGCATTTCAAAGATGCGTCAATAAAAATTACTTTTGCCCCGAAGGTTAAGATGCCTGCATAAAATCTAGAGGCAAATCAGCAAAATCTGGCTTCTATGTTGCTTGAATAAGCTGAAGGACAGTAGCAGCCTCAGATTAGCCATATTTTGCATTACAAAACCAAGACTTAATAATATTTTAATCATATCTCAGTCTGCCTATTTAAAATGAATTAGTTAAATGTTAATTACTGTTAAAGGGAGAACTTTCTAGATTGCATAGTTCTGGGTGACAATTCAGGTCTCAGTGTAATGCACACAAGGCTAAAGCAGATTATGAAGACTGTAATTACACAATTGATTAAAGCAAGAAGGTATATTTTTAAACACAACACTGACATTAAAGACATTTGCAGCAGGTTAATTGGAAGTCAATTAACATGGAGAAGGATAATTGCTAAAGCTGTCTTTTTTTTCTTTCAGTAAAATTCAGTTGCACTTGGACAAACCCTCACCAACTGCTCAAGAAAAAAAAAAAACAACAATTTTGTTATGTATTTGTACAAATGTCAATAAGTGTCTTCTTTAAATAGAATTGGAAGAAATCCCATTGTAACTAACACTTGTTTCCCCTCCAATTCACCTGGGTGTTTGGATGTTTGCCCATCGTCCTCGTATCCAGTCCTCCAGTTTTCACTGCAGATGTGCTGCACAGCCAGAGCCTCTGATGGCAAGCTTGCTTAGGAGATGATGAAGCAAGCAGCCAGCATTTGAAGAAGAAAAAAAATTTACATGTTGGGTTATTGGATTTTAAATATTCACCAGGTAACCTATAAATGAAGAAGCACTCTAAAATATTAGGCTTTAAACCCCCCCACTTGAAGCTGGGGAGAAAGGGAGTGGTATAAGGAGTCATCAACTGGAAAATAAATGTTTTGACTGTCATGTTATACAGATCCAGGAAAAAATGTCATTCCCCTCCCAAACAGATAGCCTCTCAATAGCTTTCATTATGGCTGCTTCTGAACTGATCAGCTGTGGGTTCCGTGCAAGTTGTCTTTGTCTTGGGTTGCTCCCTTCTAGGCTCCTCTCAAGGGGCTCCAACAGCAGGAGCAGGAGAGCACAGAAATAACAGCACCATGACTAATACAAAGCTGTTCTGCCCTGCCTGGGGGTGCCTGTGTGCACCACTTGGCATGCAATGTGAGAAGTCACTCAGCAAGAGTCCATGTCTCTAATTGGGCTGAAATTGTGCATTGTGCTGAAAGACCAGTATTATTTCCAAACACTTAACTAAAAGCAACAGTACCAGTTCTGGAGGGGAATTGGTTGCATTCCAGTGTTTTTGAAATTCTGCATTTTGTTTGACTTTGGACAAAAATTGACAAAAGAAACCACACTGGAAACAACCAAAAATCGAGGACTTGTTTTTGGAGGTAACATGAGCTCCTGTTCCAGAGAAGACCTAGGACTATACAGGACCTCTGGAAACAGGACTGGGACACAAATCGATCTGAGAACGGACATTAACCAGTTATTTTAGGGACAGGAACCACTTCACAGGTAAAATGGCACACACAGTACAATTAGTTGGTGTGAAATCAAGCACAGATGCTGGGAAGTTGCTAAGTAAAACCCCTGGGTTTGAGGCTGCGTTTTACTGAGAAATCATTGTGCTTATTAGGAGGACAGAAAAGACCCGCGTTGAAGACATAGCTGGCACCCCGCTGGCAGGGTCCACCTCAAGCAAGCTGCCGGCTGAGTGTGGAATTCCCCCCAGTTCTCTCATTTGGGTCATGTCCACAAGCCCCCTGGGACAGGGTCCTGCCCCTCCAAACCCAACCCAGTGTGCTTACCTCCATTCCAGCCCAGACCACTCCAGATGCACACTGGAGTTTCTCCCTCAATAACTCAGGCTGTTCCTGGCAGGTCACCCCTGCTCTGACAAGGCATTCACCCTCCACGGGGAGCAGACCCTCCATGAATTGCACCTAAATATCCCATCATCTGTCATGGCAGAGTGGCTACTTATTAGCGAATTAATTTTGTATTCCAGTGGGTGTCAAGAGCCTTTCTGGAGATTTCATGGTGTTTTGACATTAATTGATGGACACTCAGACAACAGGATATGGCATAAGTGAAAATCCAAGTGCTTTCCAAAAAGGATCAGTTTTGCAAACAGCCAAGATTTTGACAAGGATTGGCATTTTCTTTCTAAATAGATCTATTATAATCCTCCCACCTGGTTTGAGAATATAACTACTGCCTAACATTGAGAGGTTTGGTCCTTACACATGTTAAATGACGAAAATCTATGCAAATAGCATGAGAAATTCTTGCCCGTGAACAGTGAAATTCAGTCCTGTGTAATATTAAATACCTCCTGTCAGGTGCTTGGCATAGCAGACACTGAAGTTTCATTTGGCAATGAAAGAGCAATATTGCTTCTGGAAATGAGCCCCAAAAAGGGGACATGTGTCTAGCAAAGCAATCTGATCTCTAGCTTTCCGTCAGCTGTATGTGATGTCAGTGTATCTAGATACTACTCAGCTCAGTATCTTCTGTATATCTGACCTTACTTGCAGTGCGTAAAGATAAATACAAAAAGAGACAGGCTCTTTTCCCAAATTCCAGCTATCAGTTCAGAGATCGCACTTCATAAACTGACCCATTAGCAGAGATTCCTGCCTCTCACCTGCAAAAGAAGGCATGAGAAATTGTTCTGACACCGATGGCTGCGGCCGGTGTTAAAATCATTGCTAAGAGCAGAAATGCCATTGTGATAAGCCTTGTGCTCATCATTTCAGAACAGTAAATGTAAATTCTTAGGTTAATGGGCTCGTTCCCATAGAAGTCTTGTGTCAAGTTAGTCGCAGACACTTCAATAACAGTTGATGGTCTGGTACTGGCTAATTACAGCTGCTAATATAAGATTATACAGTGGCAAAAGCAAAATGAAGAAACCTTTGTTCAAATTTCAGTACATTTCCCTTTCTATTTCTTTCTTCTTTTGTCTGAAGTTCAAACAGGAGCGTGTCAGAAAACCTAGCAGTGACACACCATGGACATTCTCGTTTGCTCAGCCGGCATTATGGATATTCAAGCTCAGCACACTTCCTCAGGCTGGTACCCAGAGCCTGGCTGTACACAGCAAAGCTGGCATAGAAGACCTCAAAAAGAGATAGATTAGGGTTGGAGAGGAGAAGCATGAGAGATAACATGGACATTCCATTCGTGGCTCCTTGGGGACCAGTTAGTTTCAGACACCTGTATTTCATTGCTTTTGTCTTATTTTGTTTTCTTTCTTATCTTTTGCCTCTTATATTTATGTTCTTCAGGAAGCAGACATCTCCTCTTAATCTCTGCGGCTCATGGGATAACAGGGCTCTGGTTTTAAGCAGTAAGAGTATGTAACATTGAACTACAATAGAGGACAAATTTCTCCAAATATTTTGAATCGGATTGTTTTCTTTTCTCGTGACTGCAGGTTCAGGTGGCTTCCTGATGCTCTGAGTGCCAGACTGGAGATAAGGAGTTTCAGATGTCCCAGCTCACACTACATGAAACTTTTTTTAGAGGTTGGACTCTCAAGTTCGTATTTCTCCAGTTTTTCTTCTTGTTGTGATTTTTTTTTTTTTTTTTTTTTTTTTTTTTTTTTTTTTTTTTTTTTTTTACCCCTTCCTCATAAGCTGCTGTAGGTGTACGATTTCTCAGCTGTCTAAGGGAGGTAATTAGATATGTGAAATGCAGCAAGCTGGAGTAACAGCAACTTTGGGATTTGGTTTGTTCTAGATGTGACTGAGATGGGCTTTACAAACTCTGGGCAGTAAGGCGGGGGTTAACTCCAGCAGCAGGTAAGGAGCACCTAGGAGGAAATAAAATTCTGCGTGATAGAAAAGCCTGAGGGGAAATACGAGAGGAGGAACCTTTCACAAGAATGATCAGAAGTACATCAATAAAGGAAAATGTGGTTTCCGAGACGAGGTTGAAGAAGCGTGGAGGCCACAAAGGAGCCTGGTGCCTTCTGTAAAAGACAGACTGCAGATGGTGCTTGCATCCCAGCTTTCATGGCTTCTGAGCCACCTCACCACATTCCTCCTGGGTGAGATGGCCCATGCTGAAAGTTATGACGAGTTTTATATTTCCCCTTTCTCTGTGCAATCTAAGAAAAAAGTCTAAGAAGCCCCAGAGCTGCTGTAAATTCCTAGGAGCTCTTACAGCCTCCAAGATCATTGAAGGATGGATAGAATGCAGTTTTTTGGTCCATACCTTCTGTTCCCCAGGAACATATTCTGAAAGATTGAAAAAAGGTGTTATGCTCCTCGTTCTCCAACAAGTTCACTCTATGAGAGGGCCTTTTCAGCCCAGTGGAAATCTTCTAACGTAAGACTCTTCTACCTCAGCAGAGTAGCAATGTCCCAAGAACAGGATCTAAATGTCTTTTATGGAATGATATCTTCAAAACAAGGTTTTAAAAGCCGCATCAGCCACTTATGGTGGCTCAACATACCTGACAACTTTCTTAAGTGTTTTGTATTTATGAGTCTCTAATGTGTGGGCTTTAATCCCCCTTCCTCCTACTTCCCAACAAAATAATTATCGCTTTTAAGCTACCTGCTCACCTGTTCTTTGCTTTCATATTTGGCATCTCTGTTGCTAAGCATGGTCTGCCTAGAGATTTTAATTAGCTGTGAATGAAATATTGTTCATTAATAAAACCTCATGACAGTAAAACATATGCCAATTAGTTCAGGGCACAGAGGGGAGCAATACATCCTGCTTGCTAATGGGAATGTGCCTTATTTTTAGACCAGAATGCATTGTGTTTATGGAGACTCTACATTCAAATGGTAAGAGAGAAAACACAGAACATTTCAGGCATTGCCCTTGTACCTTTTGGTTGGATTTCTTATCTAAGACAAACCACAGAAAACAGAAAAACACCTGCCTTTTTTTGTTGCTCCAGTATTTTTGTGTAATCAAGGCGTCTTTGTAAAGATGACATAAAATGTGAGGCAGGTTTGTACTTCACGTAGCTAAGAAGCAGGTAGTAGGTGTCCCAATTATGGACCTCTGGGACTCAGTGCTGAACAGAGATTAGAAGTGTAGTGAGAAGGTGAGGCAGTCACATCAGGTTAGCAGTGGCTGAACCCCTTGATAGTCACCTTCTTCTAGCTTCCTCCCATGCTACAGAGCAAGTCAGAATCAAGAGTTTTGAGAGATGCCTTCAAAGTGAAAAAGCTGTTTACTGCCTCTTTATAAAGCAGAGATCATTTAAAAAATAAACAACAAAGCTATTAGGTAAAGAATAGATGTGTGGGTGGGCAGTGGAAGGGAAATTTTGTGGGTTTGAGCGCATGCCATCAAGGCCAGCCTGCGGCTCTACCACTGCTCTCACAGGTCCACCTGGTTTGTTATGTTTGAATCTAGCTTATAGCAGTGGTAGGGAATTAAATTATACAGGGACAGATCCTGAAGATCAGAAGGAAAAGCTGTAGAGACGGAACCTTGGACGGCGATGAATGGAAGAGCCAGGAGAGGGAGCCCAGAAACCGCTGACAGGGAGTGGAGCCAGCATCCAGCTCCCACCGCCAAACTGGGGTAAAGGCTCACCTCCCAGTACTGGTTGCTTATCGCCTTATTTACCTTCTTATCCCTCTGAGCCTTAATAGGCAGAACCCAAATAATACCTGTCGTTTTAAATTACAGCATATATAGTGTCATAAAGATGTTTCCATTTCCACAAAAAATGAGACAACAGCCAGAAGGACCAGGTCTAAATGCAATAATAATATTCTTGGCCTTATATTCACAGAAATAATTGAGTGAGGCTTCCCTTTCTCATGCCCACGGTGTGAATTAATAAAAAGGGGTTTGTTTATCAAGGCTTTTCTCAGGGCTTTGGTTATGTTTGTATATGGGGGGGAGGGAAGGTGTAGGGGGGGAAGATGGGGATGCTGCTTTATTTTCCAGTTTGACACTTTGTTCACTTTCTAAATTATCAGTCATCCTAGGACCACCTGAATGTTTTTTATCTTAGAATTTCCTTTTAGGGTTGGTTTTGAGGGATTTTTATTTTTTAAGGTTTTTACAGGAAAAATTTATTACCTCCAAAATATCATTAATTTCCATGGTGTGATTCCTTCCTGAGGCATTTGCAGTTCGAATAAGAATCAGATAGATGTTAATTTTCTGATTATGTTGGTGTAGTTTTCCTTTTAATTAAATAAAATTTTCCGCAACTTGTTGTGATTTAACAGCAGAAACAGCCAAATAAAAATAAAAATGCAACCCTTCTGGAACTCAACAATGCTTTTCAATTTATGCTAGGTGGAAAAACGTTGTTTCTAAAAATCTAATTCTTACCTGCTGTGAGGTAACTATGGGTAGGAACTCTTGAAGCACTTCGAAGTTCCCCTGAATTTAGAAGTTATTATAGTCAAACACACCAGATGTCTATTTTGTTTCTGTCACCGCTGCAGCAGCAGCATCCACAGGCTTTGATTTATACTCATGCAGCTCTCAGAAGAGTGGCTGATTTTCCTTTCAGAATAGCTAATAGCATTTTCAAGTCAAATCAAATGTGAAGCTTCTCAGCATTACTTCTAACTTATAACAAATCACAGTTTATGCAGTTAGGAGTAAAAATAGAAAATCCCAGTCTGATGACTGAGCAAATTTGTTCTCCATTAATACTACAGTCAGCATCTTTGCAGCTTTAGCAGGAGAAATCACATTTTTGAACCTAAGAATCTCTAAACTTCACAATTAGATCTGTCTAGAAACCCTCTTTTACCATCCTATGAACTGGACATGAGAGAGACAGAGGCGCACAGAGAGTATTTGGATCATGGGTGGCTAAGGAGAAACCAAGTTCTGAGCTGGCCAGACATGAAAGTGTTCCCATCCTCAGATGCAGAGATTCATTAAGACAGGATTAGAACCAGCCAAATTAACATTCAGTCAAATACTACAGGTCCACAGATAAAAACATGGTATGTTTTTTAAAGCACCTGACTGGAACTTGAGACTCCCTGCACCCTGAAGAACACTTTTGTCTTTAAATCTCAGTCTAGACCATTTTTGTTCAGTGTTTGTAGAGCCCTAGTACATTGGCATTTCAGTTCATGGGGGAAATTTCTGGCTATACTGCAGGACTATGACTTTTCTCCAAGAAGGCAGCCTTTCCAACATCAGGGGCAGACTTCCCAGGACGGGCCCAGGGTAGCACCTAGGTTCAGCACCTAGGTGAACACTCAGCACCTCAGAAGATTCCACCTGGAGGCAATTTCTTATCCACATATGTGATTAAGCCATCCCAGTTATTTTTACCTTGTTAGTATAGGAGGTAAAGGGAAAAAATCCTGTTCATAGGCTCCCTTCAACTACCCACCTCTGAATTTCACATTCCATCTTCTAAAATGTGTGCTGTCAGCAACATCAGAAATAGGCTCCTTCCTCACTGAGCCATTTGACTGTGACTCAGCACAGCACTTCCTGTAGTTTGTTGTAAATCATGAAAAGCTGGTGATAGTTTAGCAAGGAGAGCTCTGGAAGGAGAAAGACAGAATTAAGACTCAGGCAAGCCACCTGGGAAAATAACGTGGAGATGTGGGGGAAGTGAACACCCTCAGAACATTGTCTTTTTTTTCCCCTTTTGACTCATAGGCTCATGAGTCACTTCTCTGTCCTGTCACAAAAGCTTCTGGTTGGTAGCAATGGCCTCTGTGTAATTCACCACCTTCATGAAAGAATAGCTAATCTGACAGGCGGTACCTAAAACTCAAGCACTAATTTTTCAAAATTCACGTACTGTTTCATAGAAGTTTCTGACTGTTGTCCAGACTGCATTTAAAATTCAAGCTGTGAAAAAATAGTTTCATCTCGCAGGTGGACAGGCACCATGTGAATTTGAATATTATGCTTCTGAATCTGTGTGTCCTGCCAAAAGCCATCCTTCTCGTTGGCATTCAACAAGACATAACCTTTTTTATTACAATGATTTGCATCTGTCTGCCTCTAAAATAATGTTTTGTATCATCTTGAATACACAGTCTGAATGACTTGGTCTATAAACTGGTACTTCTCAGCGAATATGGGAGTTGATTCACCTTTCTAACAGGTCCCAAAATATCTAGTTTTGTGATGAAGGGAACTTGTACCTGCCACTTCACCTCCCAGCGCACAAATCCCTGTCTGGGTGATGAAGACATTGATTCTGGGCTGCCTCGCAGCAAGGGTAAATTAGCTGTGGTCGGTAATCAGAGGAGGGCTCCATAAAATCCATCAGTGAAGATCTCTATGAGCTACAAAAGGGAGGACTCTAAAAAATCTGTAAAGAGATCTCCATATGTGGGAGGCTTGAGGGATTTTGTTGGATCCTGGATAGCATCAGACAGCTCCCCCTGGTTATGGGAAGATACACATTGCAGGATTCAGCTTATATCCATGAATGTCTTTTGATTGTACTGTTAGACAGCTAAACAAAAATGGTTTCAGTTACAGAAATGCTGATCATTCACAGCTCATGTTAGTGTTGGGCGGTTTACATGGGATCTGGCCCTTGGTTTGCACCTCATTTTTCTTTTACACATCATTCCTCTTTGCTAAAATATACTCCTAGTTTCTCATTTTTGTTTTAAAGGCCAGCAGAAATGAAAACAAAGACAATTCAGACCCAAATAAATAGCCTGCACTTGCACTCTGTGCTTTTTTCTTTTTTTTTGAGAAAACTCAAAATCTCACACCTAGAGAAGTGTGACTTTGTCTAAAGTCCCTGAGATCAGAGGTCTTGCCCTTCCTTGATGAATGTCAGCATGCCACTCATGATGGAAATTTTGATTTACACCAGCTGGCTGTTCCTTCAATTGGAACAGAAGTATATCCATTTGGAAATCCAGGTTATATTTGGAAATGCAAACTGATGTTTGCACAGGAACAATATTAGTTTTTCGTTTATTTGTTTCCCAGTTATGTAGTCAATTTCTTGTAAGTCTTAAGTTGATGTGACTGCAATAAGCAAGCTTTCCTTTCATTAATTTAAAGCCAATTAAGCTAGATAATTCTTTCAGAGGGAAGCCTCTATGCTTTAGGAGATCAGAATGTAATAGCTGATGCCACCCCTGGGAAGTCATTAAAGGAGCACAGAGAGCAGGCTCCTTGTGTGGGAACAGACTTCGAAGATTCTGGATTGTTTTATTCATCATAAAACAAACAAGGAATACAGTATGCAGAGCCCAGTATGCAATTACTGGAAGGAATTTTTCACCTAGTGCTTAGAGTAGACTGTCCAGTTTCTTGTGTAGCTCATGTTTGCCACTCAACATTTAAATACTGTACAATAAAGGGCTTCATTATGTATTAATGCAAGATATAGTCAGAATTTATGATGGTTTTGAAAGGGCCTAACACTCAGGACACTCAAAATCAACAGAGATTAGATGCCTAGATGCATCTTAAGAATGAGAGCTAAGGTCACTTAAAAGTGACCTTAATTGAAAGTGATGAAGACTACAGCCGGCAAGTAAGTCCAGAGAAATGTCTCTCCTGCGTTTAAATAGGGTTTAAATCCATCCCTACCCAACTGATTGAACACAAACCCTCCCACATGTTGGCACATTAAGCTCAGGGACTTGGTGGATGAGCGCTAACTTCGATTTATCCAGAAATCTCCATTTTGCCCTGGTTTGTTTCAGAGTACAGGCAGTCTGGTTTTACTTCAAACTGCCATTATAAGTTTCAGTTGCTTAAGTATAAATGTAAATTACAAGAAATTCAAGAGCTGAATTATTGAGGTAACTCAGTGAAACAAACTTTTTCTAATAATGTGACAAAAGAACATGAGATGTTTCAAAAATCAGGACCTGCTTTATAGCAGAAATAAAGTTGTATTAGTGCAAAATGCAGGTAACAAAACAGCCAAATATATGCCTAAGAAATTGTTAATGGCAAAGAAAAAGAAAAGTAGCAATAAAAACTGCTCAAAATATGGAGTAGAAGTAATTTCTCTGCATGGGGTAGGTGGTCACATAGAGGGAGGAATTAAAAATTTCTGTACTTTCACCACAGTGGGGGCAACTGGTATGAGGAGGTGGGAAGAGGCGTACATAACCCATTACCAGATCATGCTAAAATAAGTGACTGCTGGAGGAGAAAATGTGTGCGCTGCCTCTTCAGTCTTTCTAACTTGACCCAAAACTCAAGTAGTCTTGTCAGGCCTTAAGAACTTTCAAAAATAAAATCACAGCATTGAGCTTGCAGTATAATTTTTGTGTGTGCGTGTAGACAAGCTCACAGTACAGTGCATTACCACAGGTCCCAAATTGCTGTTTCTATTTAATTTAAGCAGCGCATAAAGCCTTGGGTTGGCTTTATCTCCAGAGGTTGAATTCCAAGATGTAAAGAAATTATCCATGGGAAATCCAGCTCAGCTGGGGCACATAGTCAGTTCTGGTACAGAACGTGCTGTTTCTTTATATGAGCTAGAGTGCCATGCCTTTCTCTCTAGCATCTATTCTGACCCCTTTCTGTAAGTCGTGCTGAAGTCGGTGGAGTTACACCTTCTTGCAGCAGGAGAGATCTGCTTGGTTGGGCAGAAGCTGTTTTTGTTCTAGAGAATATCTTCTGTTCAGCTGCTTTCGAAGCCCTGTGGGAAAATGATAAGACATCAATCCAGACTGCATAATTTTATTATCATTATTAAATTTATATTAAAGGATGTTTATTTGGAAAGCAGAAAATTTCCCCAAAGAAGACACTGCTGTTAAGCAATACATTAAAATAGAAATTCACATTAAAAAGCCAGATTAATTTGATTCCTTTCATTGTCTGGATACAGTGCAATTCTGACTTTGCACAGGCAGTTAAATAAAATCACTCAGCACTGTAACTTTCTGTTTGTTCAGCTAAGTTCTTTTATAAGCATCACTCCAGAAAAGCACCTGTGATTTGAAGACTATTCTAATTTGTACTTATGCTTGGACATTAAAATAACATGATATGAAAATTACAGCAAAAATTGGGTGACTCATTTAACTGCCACTCAATGCAGGTAGAACACGGCAGAACAATGAACTTATTTTGGTAAAGTGTTGCTTTGTGGTTGGTGGAGCTCTGATGGAGCAGTATCATCCCATTTTGTGTTTTCCATCTGAAGTATTTTGGAACTTTTCATTGGTTTTGTCATCAGTTAATATATTGAAGTGTCTTGCAGAAAAGAAGTTGCAATTAAATGTCTGGAGTGTTTCCAGAGACCTTCCAAAGAAAAGATCAAATCAGAACGTTCCCAGTATGGAAGGTCCTGTCTCACTTTCAGTCAGAAAGTAAGACTTGAACTGTGTGTATGTTTTAAAGTTCCATATTTTCCTACCTGTTTTTTTTTTGCTGGTCTAAACCATATAATAAATGTTGCTGTACTGAGTTTGGATGCTCTTGTTGATTCTTTTTAGGACACATACCTGACCTCTCTGTACCAGCTCTGTGATGGAGCTAGAACAATGTAGGCACAAAGCATGTCCAACTGGGAGGGCTATGGGAGCTGGAAGTCATCATTATTGTGTTGCTATTATTGTTTTAAAAAGAAAAATACATTATTTTCCATCTGCCTTAAATCCATTGTGTGCTCTTAGCCTATATTTTTAAGCCCATTTCCTTGTGTTTGTGCTTGTCTTTGCATAGAGTAAACTGGTTACTGCCATTTTCAGTTTGCATTTCTCATGATTATAGAACTTTTCTGCCTTTTACAGTTAAATCCTCTTTTGTGTATGCACAGAAATGTGCTTGAAGGAAGCAATGGGCTGCTGGTGAGGAAAAGAGCATGTTTTATAACTTGACCTCCTGTGACTTGTGCTTAGGCTCTAGGGACGTGTCTGCTGAAAGCTGCCTGGGTGCCCTTAGCCAGGATATGTGACATTTCTTCTCTTCACGCTTCAGTCAGTGCAATGAGACTGACAGAGCTGTTCTCCCTAGCTGCGCTTAAACTGCTGAAGGTTTTGGGGAGTGGAAGGGTCTATCACCACGTGTTTGCACAGTAGTGGAATGCCAGTCATACCTGGAAATGTCACAATACTCACGCTTAGTGAAAGGGAGTTGCAAAGATTTATTATTGCTGCAGGATGGTGTTGCTCTTCTTCTCTAACTTACCTTTACGCATTGCATCTAAACATACCCAGAAAACATCACTTATATTTAGGCACCAGGTTCTCTTTTCCTGCTTGTAGCAAGGAGATAGGATCTGAGGTCCTGCAGAGGGATCTGGACAGGCTGGAGAGCTGGGCTGAAGCCAATGGGATGAGGTTCAACAAGACCAAATGCTGAGTCCTGCACTTCGGCCACAACAACCCCAGGCAGCGCTATAGGCTTGGGGCGGAGTGGCTGGAGGACTGTGTGGAGGAAACGGACCTGGGGGTACTGATTGATGCTCGGCTGAGCATGAGCCGACAGTGTGCCCGGGTGGCCAAGAAGGCCAACGGCATCCTGGCTTGCATCAAAAACAGTGTTACTAGCAGGAACAGGGAGGTAATTGTCCCCCTGTACTCGGCACTGGTGAGGCCGCACCTCGAGTACTGTGTTCAGTTTTGGGCCCCTCACCGCAAGAAAGACATTGAGGCCCTGGAATGTGTTCAGAGGAGGGCTACGAAGCTGGTGAGGGGTCTGGAGCACAGGCCTTATGAGGAGCGGCTGAGGGAGCTGGGATTGTTCAGTCTGGAGAAGAGAAGGCTCAGGGGAGACCTTATAGCTCTCTATAACTTCCTGAAGGGAGGTTGTGGTGAGCTAGGGGTTGGCCTTTTCTCTCGTGTAGATACTGATAGAACTAGAGGCAATGGTTTCAAGCTGCGCCAGGGAAGATTCAGACTGGACATTAGGAAATATTACTTCTCGGAAAGGGTAGTCAGGCACTGGAATGGCCTGCCTGGGGAGGTGGTGGAGTCACCGACCATGGGGGTGTTCAAGAAACGTTTGGATGTTGTGTTGAGGGATATGATTTAGCTGAGAAGTATTGGTGATGGTTGGACTGGATGATCTTTTAGGTCTTTTCCAATCATGATAATTCTGTGATTCTGTGATTCTGAGGTCTTCGTTGTCAAATGTCTTTATGCTGAGTATCTAACTATCTTTTTTTTTTTCTGATTTCCTTCTGAAGCATCCTCCTGATGGCAACGGACCAAATTTCAGGAGTCAGAAACAGATTGTATTCCCCCGCAAACCTACCCCCAAGCTGCAATGAACTCTGTGAGTAGCATGTTTCAGGCTGGTAAAGGCCTCTCAAATTCTGTTACAATATCCACTAAGGAGTCTTCCCAGATAAATACTATCCACTCCACAAAACTCTTGTTATATGACACGATTGCATCCATGGATGGAAAGGATGTTTTTATTTGACCACAGCACAATGTTTTGGCATTGAAACATCTTTTCCTAAACCAAAAGGAGGTTGTGCTCTTCTAGTACATGTTGTGAGCTTTGTTCAGTACTCTGTGCGATGGGAAGCATGTCTTTCAAGACTACTTGTCACTTCTCCAGTCAGCAGGGTCAAAAGTACTGTGTAGTTTGCTAAAATGCTGTGAATCATTTATTGGAATGGGATTGTATTCTGAAATGGCACATCTCATGTGGAAAGGCTGTGGGACCCTTCTGCTCCACTCTGTTCTGGCACCAGGTTGTCCTGTTACTGGGTTCAGCCCTAATACGCTGTAGGATGACTTGAAAGCCTCCTGACTCATCACCTTTCTCCCACCCCTGGCAGCTGAGTTAAAGCTGGATCTGAACATTGCATTGACAATAAGAGCAACCCCAGAAAATCCACACGCCTTGCTGCACAGACAAGAGAATATGGGTAAGTCACACCTAATAAATAATTTATTCCCTGTTTAGATTAGTTGTGGGGAAGCTGGAGCCAGTTCAATGGCTCCGGTTCACTGACTCATTCCCTTTCTTTGTTGAAATCAGTATCTGAGTGTACAGAACCAAATCAACCATGGCGATTAGAGGAAAAGCCTGGAAACTGAGCTGAGCTCACCTCCCAGCGTAACACTCTTACAGTTATTTGGTGACTTGGCTTTCCTTGAACTGTTCTAAGAGAAAGAAATAGAAATCCATTTTATTACTTGTCCACAGAATCCTTATAATCTCATTCTGAACTATTCTTCTTGATGTATCCCAAGGGGCAAGACAAGTAAAATGAGGCCAAAAATCCCGATGGGACCTGTTTGTCCCACATGCGTTTTCCCACACTAAAGAAAGCTCGGTCTATTTCCTGATGCACTTTCTGCTTCTTCTCAGTGTGGCTGAAAATGAAATTAGTCATTTTACCGCACCACAAGTATGTGATCTGGTTACAGGATTGGCTCGTGTTTATTTTAGCAAGCAAATCACAGAGACACTGTAATCCTTCAGTGCTTCCATCAACATTTTTCACGTCAGAGAAAAAAATGAATCTAGAGACTTTTAAAATGGGTAAATACACATAGTGCACAACACGTGCTGTTCTGAAAGGTTGAGAGCCTCATGACTGACAGATAATACTGGTCTTTTCCTGTTCCAGTTCTGTACTATGAAAAACTAAATAAATGTTTGAAAGAGAACTATTCCTATTTTTAACACATTAGCATGGAGTCACCACAGTCTTTGTTAAACTTCACTTTCTGCATGTACCTAAGCTTTGTCCAGCAAAGTACTTACACTTGTGTTTGACACTGACTTCCAAGTACTTCAAGTCTACTTCACATCTCAGTGCTTGCCAAAAGTGTGGCCCAAATGAATAGGTCTTGGATGATCATCAGAGTTCATCGGAAGGGAACTGTGTTCTGCTTTTTGATTTGCAGAGAACAGATTGCTGGATGTGGATGACAGCATCTTTTTCCTTTAGGAATATTGACTATTAAGGAAAGAATCCTGATCAAAATCAGAAGAAGAAAGTGAAATGTGAATGACTCTAGGGAAAAATAGTACAGATCGATCAAACCATGCTTGCCTTTTAAATATATTTAACTATACTTACCTTACAACTCTAAAAGAATATTTTTTGTGTCAAAATTTAGAAATAAGAAGTTTAGAAGAAACTCCTGTCACTTTTGCAAGCTTTTGTATATATATGTCATTTTTGTTTCTCAGAATGTTGTGCTGAAAATTTCTAGACAACGACTTTTGTTTTGCAAATACAGAGGAAAGCATTTGCTATGTGCTAGTGGGAATTTCTGCCTTTTCTTCCATTTTCTTCCTGTAACATGTGTTTGCTGCTGAAGAGCAAACTGAAATCTGGTTTTGCTGCAGTGCACATTCACAATTAGAAAGTAAAGCATGTTCCAGGAAACTGAGGAATCAATGCAATCTATAAAGCAGGCTGCCTTCAATAAAGTCAGTAGTTGTGCCACAAATATCAAATTGAAATTAATTCCACTTAATTTAATTCAGATGGAATTTTGTCTTCCTACAGCCGTGCAGCATTTTTATCGCTACGTGTTCTTCCATTTCTTCAGTTCTTTTGTCCATTTGAAGTTGTTAAGAATGGACCAAAGCTGCCTACAGTCCTTGGTTCCCTTATCTTTCCTCAAAGTCATCAAATTGGCTTAAAAAATGGAGGGAGTAATAGTTGGCTAAGCATGTATACAGTTCGTATTCAGCAGTAACAATGCCCTTCTCTGTGGCAAAGCCTTACTAATGCTGTAATTAATTTAATTCTATAGGAAGCCAAATTAACTGCAGGAGCACTTCAAAAGAGTCTGCTGCACTTTGCTCTGAGCCGAAAGTCAAATCTGGGAGTGTACATTCCACAGGGGAACAAAGCTCGCAGGAGCTGTCAGTAAAAACAAAAAAAATACCCCACATTTTCTGTGTTGTGTTTGTGGAGTGGTCTCTTTACACCTGTATCCATTGGGAGAGAGGAGATTTATTATAGAACAGGCAGTCTCCTCTGGCCTTACAGGGAGAGCACTGTAGAATCCCAGAATAAGGTAGAAATTTATAAAATATTCTCTACAGGAGCAAGCTGAGCTGGGATAGCTTGTGAAGGCCACCACCAAAGACTAAGCTGGATTTTAGGTACCCATGCAGGAGGTATTTGCTTAATCAGAACGTAATACAATGACGTGTGTGATACACACAGCTGATGCCCAGTTGAAAACAGCCGGTTGCAATGTTTGCAGAACCCAGTAACATCCCTCCAGTGGGCCAGATTCTGCTGTCAGAACCTCTTTTGGATGAGGGATGAGCTTTTGTTGTGGTTTTGCTTAGTGAGGGGGGCCTAAGGTGGCAGCTTCTGTAGGAAACTGCTGGAAGCCACTCCCCTTTTGTTCAGTGGACTCGACCGGGCCTAGGGCGGACCCACTGCTGGCCAAGGCCGAGCCAATTGGGAGCAGAATGTCCCATGATAGCACCTCTGCGATAACGTATTTAAGAAGGGGAAAACAGAAAAAAAAGAGAAGATGTGACAAAGCTGAGCAAGGGCAGAGGCCCAGAGCGGGAGGCGCAGGCCTCCGGGGCCTTGCAGGCCTCACCCTCTGGCCTCTCGCCAGGCGGCCGACTGGACCCAACTCAGCCCGGTCCAGCTGCAAGAGGTGGAGAGGAGAGGAGATGGGATGAATAACGTGAAGAGATCCTGAGAGGCTTCTGCCAGCCTGTTGTGAAGAATGAACTTTTCTTGTGAGAGAAACAGCTGCAGACACCAAGGTCAGTGAAGGAGGGGGAGTGGTAATGTGGCTCCTGGCCAAGATTCCCCTGCAGCCTGTAGTGATGACCATGGTGGAGCAGGTTGTCCCCCTGCAGCCCATGGAGGTCCACGGAGGAGCAGAGATCCACTTGGAGTTTAGAGCCCGTGAAAGACCCCGCACCGGGGGAGGTGGATGCCTGAATGCGGCTGTGGCCCGTGGAGGGCCCGCTGGGACAGCCGTTCTGGAGACACTGCACTCCGTGGAAGAGATAACCTACGCCAGAGCAGTTTAATGAAGGACTGTGGCGTATGGGTGGGACCCCACACTGGAGCAGGGGAGGGATGTGAGGAGTTCTTCCCCCAACTGTGAAGCAGCAGCGTAAAACAACGCGTGATGGACTGACCGCGACCCCCATTCCCTCTTCCCCCCTGTGCCGCTCGGGGGGGGCAAGGTAGATAATGTTAAGCTCGGGAAGTGGGAGGGGTGGAGGAGGTTTTCTTGTTTCTCTGTCTCATTATCCTGCTAGTTGTAGTAATAAATGAATAGTTTTCCCCAAGTTGAGTCTGTTTTTGCCCGTGATGGTAAGGATTTCTCCCTGTCCTTATCTCAAACCTCGAGTTGTTTTTTCTTAAATTATCTCTCTTTTCTTAAATTATCTCTCCCTATTCTCTCGGAGGGTGGGGGGAGTGGGAGAGAGACTGTGTAGTCTGGTCCGGATCGGGGCTGAACTACGACAGCTTTGTTGATACTTATGTGATTGCTGCTGGATCTGGGCCCGTGAAAGGCATACTGGATCTAGTTAGAGAAGAGGCCGGTTGGAAATTTTCTCATGAAATGGATTTCCATTGGAAAATATCAGCTTCTCAAAACCCAAACTTTTATTGGGAACACATGTACCACATGCAACAAAAATGGTATTCCTGGTCACAGTGGGAGCAACAAAGAAAGCAGGGAAAAAAATTCTTCAGTATCCCAGAATTACAAGTATGAGCATTAATGGTATTTACATGAGATGCTGAAGTCCCGTTCCAGTAGATATTTCAATGCAAAGAGAAAAAAAAAGATAGGATGCTGTGGTGTATTTTGAGTATTTAACACATGCAAGATGAGCCTTTAGTTCTTGGTTAAACTAGAAAAATAAGTTTTCTGTTGATTACATTAATGTTTCTGTATCATCTTCTCATTGAACTTTTTTTTTTTTTAACGAGCACATCAAATTGCCCTCTTCACCTCTTTCTTTGTAGGTTTAGCCAGGCATGAAGTGGTAATAGTCGTTCTGGTATGTATTTTTGTCGAGCTTAATTAATGGTCGTAAGAAACTTCAAAATTCTTGACAGTATTTTTTTAGTGCTAGTAAATATTATTATCTTGTTCAGACTGGAGTCTGAAATCCTGGGCAAGTTTGCTAGAGGCATGTCATGTCATTGCCCACTCATAATAAAGTCATTGCAGACAAGAGTTTTAGCAGATAATGTTGTCCCGAAGGTGGAACATGATATAACTGAGACCTTGATTTTGGAGACTAAGGAACTTAAATTCAAGAGGAGAAAACCTCTGTGTTCTTCCTTATCCACTTCATGAACCTTTTTGTGGAAGCTGGCTCCTCTGCTTATTTAGAAGCAGGGAGAAGAATTATCACATTAGAGACACAGGAAGAAAAATTACTGAATAACAGGTGCTGTCACCTATAGCACTTGGACTTTCTTCTAAAATCCTAGCTCTAAAGTTTCTATATGGTTTCATCAAGTTTGAATTATGTATGACAAAACCCCACTTAGGATTTTCCAAATAGCCTAGGGATGTGAAGTGGCTTATTTACCCTGACTTTCATGAGTTAATTGGATGTTTAACGCCTAAGGCCACAAAGGTATGAGGAACATAATTCCTATCTAGGTGTTTAACTCCTAAAATCAGCAGAGTTTGCATCTTTAAATACATGCAGATTTGGGCTTAACTTCCTTAGTTCTTGATTAATCTCTATCTAAACTATGAGATGACTTGGTTACAACACACACAATGTGGAATAGGAGTGAAAAGAACATGACTGTATATGCAAAAACATCCACATGTAATCACTTGCAGCCATGGGTATTGTAGGACAACAGGGCTTAAATTGCCTGAAACAAGGGCTGCCCTTAGTGAGGTGAGGATGCTCACATCAGCTGTGTATCTAGGAGACAGAATGAGTAATTTCAGGAAGGTATTTAAAAGTTACTAGACATTGTACAACACCAAAACCAAACTGTATTGAGGAATACTCATAGCTCAAAAAAGGCCATCTGGTGGCAGAGCTCGGCAGGGTTTTAAAAATAGCACGCCTCGTTCACAGACACAGTTCCTTATGTATTCACATGCTGATTAACCATCTGATTTGTTACGCATTTAATTCTGACAGCTGCTTTGCAAAATTTAAGTGTGTGCGTTAAGCACTCGTAAAAACACTTATGGACATTATTGTACGTTGCACACTGTATGTGCCAGGCAAAAAATTAACATAACTGGATTGTTATTGTCTCCAAGCAAGAAGTATTATTAGCACAACTGGAACATCTCCAATTCCCTAGCCAATCACACTCAGTTCCCACTCCTAATAGGATCTTGCTCATTTTAGAATCCAGAAGCAAGACATATCACCACAACAAGCATACACGTAGGTCTAAATGCTGAGAGAATAGCTTAGCTATATAAATGCCAGATATCAAGTCCTTACCATCGCAGCAGGATTTGCTAGGAAGTCTTCCTCATTCTTGGGTAAATATAGCAGAATAACCGTGGTAACCAAGACTATCTTGATGATGTTATCCTCCTCAGTATACATTTTTTGTGAAGTCTCAGAGCACTACTAGCAAGATTTAATCAATTATTTCTTCTAAAGTACGGGCTTACTTTCACAGACCCCATTGGATTAGTACATGAGGGGTTCATAAACTACAGACTGGCTTTGCAGCATCATTGAGGTCTGCTCTTCCTTTTGTGGCTTCTTGTGGGATTTGGCAGTGAGGGAGAACATCCATTAATGGCGGTGAGTAAAGGCTGCCCAGTTGTCATACGCTTCTCAGCAGCTTGGCTCCATGCATCTTGTATGTGTTCATGTCTGAGAATCCCATTAGAAGGCCAGAGTGCAGCATTTCTGGCTTTGGAGATGTACTTCCTTGTACAATCCTGGAAATTCCCCCAAATCTACATGTCTGACATCACTGAAAAGCGCAGTCTACCCTACTTTTCATTCCTAACAACCAGAAGTTGGGCATAGGTAGCTCAGTACATACCAGTGAGGATATCCAAACGGATGAGGCACTCACACAGTTCTGTCTGCAGCTGAAGAATCAGTCTCAAAAAGTCTTTCCTCTTCAAAGACAGCAAGGTCAGAAGAGGGTTTATTGCAATCTTTCAGACAAGAGAGGTCAAAAAATAATGCTGGAGGTAGTTAACACCATTGCTTGCATTGCAGTCACAAGCAATTAGTTTGCTGTAATGTCTGGTCCACACTACATTGTTCATAGCTTTTCATTGTCTCGAGCTCTCATAAACTGGCAGTATATATTACAACAAGATATATTAATGGGATAAACATTTTCAGTGGGAGTTGGAGCAAGTTATATGTAGAAATTCAAATGTACAGATGCTTTAGACAAAATATTAGTTAATATTGCATTGTTCCTGAAAGTCAGTTAAAAATATCAGCGAGGAACAGAGTGGTCAGCAGGTTATGGCTAGCTAAAAGGAATTCCAATGGCATTTTGAAGGTGCTGGTCTTGGGAATATTGGTGACTCTCTCATTTTCCCTGATTTAATCACACAGTAGAAAATCACATGTCAATCTGCCAACAATACCGTAGACAATTCCCCACTACTGCAGTTAAAATAAACTGGAAGGATAATAAAAAGTGGTTAATAAAGTATAGTTCAGAGATGAGCATAATTATAATTCAAAAGACTAAATTCTCCACTCTTACTGACTGTTATTTATAAAGAGCCGAACTGTGAGACTGTGTTTCAATTATCCCAGGGTGCCACAAGATAGGAAATAAATGAGACTTTATCTTAGCAATGCAGAGTAAAAGCATCATCCATCCCACTGCAATCACTGGTGCAAAAGATGAGCCAGACACCGAATGATGTGCAGCTGCAGGTGGGAGACTATGGCAGGGGAGCTAACCTGGATTTTGGGAAACAGCAGAGTGAAGTGTTCCTGGCCATTCCTCTCTAACTACAACGTGTGTTCAGTATGTTTTGGCTCTCATTCTCCAAGATTTAGCTGGGTTGACGGCAGTAAGGTAGGAAGTTCTGCTTTATTCAGGTTAAAAATAGCAATCTCGACCTGTTTAATTAAACAACATCAGTATGTTCATTCAAGGGAACACAGTAGATCGCAAGATCAGCACCTAATTAGCTAGTCCTAAGTATGTGTTTGATTCTAAACTGAGAAACAGCCTATATTAATAAGAAGCCAGCAATAATATTCTTCCCACCTGTGGCTGAATGACTAACACTTGGTGGGCTGTTGAACAGAGGAAACCAAAAACGTCCTTAGAGTAGCCAGAAGTTTTGCCCTCTTCCATCACTTCAAAGTCAGTACTCAGTTTTATTTTCCTGTTTACTTTGTTTTTTTCCCCAGGCTGCAAGCTAAAGCTCTGAGTCATGCACTCACAGAATTTCAGTCAGACCCAGGACAGGAGGGATTTGGGAATTCAGTTTGTAAGATAGCAAATACTTTCAGCTCAAGATCTGGGCAAGCTGGAATGGATGACGGTTTGTTCACAGAGCTGAAAGTGTGCTGGCACAAAGCTAGCATTAGGCAAATGTTCCCACCTTCAGACAGCCATACTAAGTGAAATCTCATCCTGCTGAAGCCTGTGGGAATTTTGCCATGGACTTCTGTGAAATCATGTTTCTTCTCCATGGCACTCTGGTGCTTAATCACGGGCCCTCTTCTCCACAAAGAGTTCACTCAATCCATTAGCTTTCTATAGACTTTTTATTTAATATAGCAAATGCAGCCAAATATTTATGATGATTTTGCAATGGTAATTGCATAAACTGCTCCTCTGTGGCCTAGGAGTCTGCCAAAATATCATTATTGTTAATTAACCAAGTCTATTTTGAGCCAACTTCTCCTCCCACTGAAATCAATAGCATACATTTCAATGAATTCAGGTTCTTTACAATTTGGCCTTCTTTACTACTAAACTATATTTCTTTTCTTTCATTAAGCAAGGTTGCTTTTCTAGCAATTCCTAAGATTTCTGCTTTCTTTCAGCAAGTTTCATCAGATCAGCTATAGAAGTCCGAGACTAAGTGCGGTAAAGCAGGATTAGGTTATTTTGTGTATCAGATCTAAGGGGTTTCCATAATGTACCAGCCAGAATAGAATTTTGCATTTTGAACCTGCTAAAGAAAGATGCAGACATTAAAGAGTGGAACACGCTACTCGCTTGGGCACCACTCAGTAAAAGAGTTGAGTCTCTTACTGAATTTGGATAGACTTTGAGGAATAAATACCAATGATTTGCTCCTTGGAGGCCTTTGAGCTGTTACTGACTGTTTTTTTTTAAATGCTCTCAGTGTCACTACTGAAGAATTTTATTTAAGTTTTGTAGATGCCCCACTGTCCCTTGTTTGTAGACAACTGGAGTGTTTGATATCTCCAAATTCTGCCAAGGCAGCTCTTCTTTACCCATATTAGAACAGTACAAACAGAAAGAGAGATAAATGAGGAAATCATAGATTTGCTTGAAAAATTATTTCATTACAAGGTTTAAGCTCCCCAGTTCAGGATAAAGTTGTTAAGAGGACATTAGAAAATCTAGGAAGAAACTTTTTTGTGTTTCTGGGCTGTATTCTGGCAGGAGGTGGCATCTGGTAAGGCCATGTACAAGCTCTCACAACAGCTGATCAGAAGAGCTGCACAAATCCTGGTTCTAGATACAAATACAGTAAAATTGAAACCCAGAGGAATTCATTTCCCACCCTTTGTGAGCTGTCTTCTCAGGACAGAATTCACCCTTGATGCAGACAGGCTATGCAGCAGTAAAGGCAAGTCCAAGGACTGACTTGGAAGAGTAAAGCGCTTCTGATCTTTAGTACACTGGTGAATTTAATTTACAGCAAGTACAAGCTACATGAGAAGTAAGTTAGTACACTGCCCAAACGTGCAACAGGTAGAATGTACACCACAGGGAAAAGTATAATGAGCAAAAGTCAATTGTGGAAATCCTGTTACTGGGCGAAAATAAGTTTTCCTAAGGTCTTGAGGTTTCAACTTCAATTGATTATTCAACTTTTATAAATTCAAATAATATAAAAACCCCAAACAAATCAACAAACCCTCATGATTATACTACAGAATGCTTATTTCTGAAAATGCCTACTTTACCCTCGATCTCCCTAAATGGCCTTGGTGATCTTTTGTGATGAGGAATAAAATTATCCATTGAAGTTCTGCAGTGGGTCATGGATATTTTTTTCTCCTTCCTCATCTGGAAATAGCTACTGCAGGGCAGAGACACCTTCCACTAGACCAGATAGCTCAAAGCCCCATCCAATCTGGCCTTGAACATAAAAATAACTTTTTACCTTTTCCTACAAGCAATAGTGATGAAGTTTCCAAGAGCAGCCAACGTCTTTATTAGACAGCAAGAGGAGATTATTCATCCTTCCTCTAAAGGAAGCATAGGAAACAGCCTGCAAGTTAATGTTTTAATCAAAGACGAATGAAAGAACCTTATCTTAACCCACCATCGCTTGGTTCATAGAAAGGAGGCACTGGCATTTGCAAGATACCCGTTTCATTTATCAGAGCTAGAGAAATTGCACTTTGGACTTACTCTGACCTTGCTAAAAAGAAAATATTCTTCCGCGCAAAGTCAGTTTACAAGCACCACCTAATTTTTTGTGATGTATAGGAGGATCCCACTGGTAATTTTAATCATGGACATGTTAGATATGAAACCCTGCACTTGACTGGAATGAAGCACAAGGTATAAACTGCAGTGTTGGGTCAGTAAGTTTTTCAAAACCAGTACTCATATCATAGAAAGAGACTCTATCAGATCTCATAAGTTGGCAAGCTTTCCATTGACTCCCGAACACTCAGAATCAAAAGTATCTTAAAAATTCTTATTGACTGTACCAGATCTGCTTCTAAAACCCTGCAGTGGTGGTTTAGAGCTCTACAGTAATTGGAGCATTACTAGGGCAATGGTTACAGTGGTTATGCAGTTATTTTCAATATAGCACAATCCAGAGACACCAAGTTAAATCAGAGTCCATTGCTAGGTCTTACAAGAAAAACACAAGGATCTTGTCTAAGAGTTTCTATCTAAAAGGGCTTTTCAGTCATGGCAATACACATCAGTATGGCATAGATATCTAAAGGAAAGTGAGTAGGAGATGGCTATTTACAAAAGTCTCTCTAAGATGTAGTCTCAGTAAGCCTGCATTGTACAGTATTTGTTTATTCCAAGTATTTTAAACCTTCCACACTGGTTACATCTAAGAACAGAAATTGTCTTGGGTCCACTGGCTCTTTGCTTGCAGAAATAAGGATCTATTATTTTTACAGAATCTATGGGCATACAAGCACTGGACAGCTACTGTGCTTTGCTAGAAGTGGGTTGAGGTTCTCAGCTCTCCATCCTACTGGTGTCCTGGAGCCTGGCAATGTTGTATCAGAGGGTTTGATGGGGCAGAGAGGTTATTTTTCTATAACAGATGAATAATGAGAAGGTCTTTTTTTTTTTTTTTCAAATCAATAATTTTAACCCTCTATGGACAAGGCAGGAGAGACGATGACTAAAGATATCAATAAATGTAAAGGATGTTGATACAAGAAGATACTTCATGATGGTGGAAGAAAAGGGCTGAGATTTAGTGCACTGACACTAATTTATTCCTTATCTCATTTCATTGACACATGTATAATTACACGCATTGCTCTTGCAAGCAGAGAAGAGATTGCTCACTGTCAGGGCTGGACAGATTGGCTCAATCACTGTCAATGAAATCGTTTCATTAATACAACAATGTGAAAATTTTTCACAACCTACTGCTAACTCAACATCTCTGAGTTAGGACCAGGAGTGCTGTTAAGTGGGCAGCTTACGTGATTCTGTCACCCTCTAGTGACTGAAATCTTTGAGACAGTGTAAACTAACAGCTCAATCTTTTACAGCAGACATAAAGCCTTGTTCTTTAAATTAAGAGATCCAAGGTTAAATCCCTGCTACAAAACAGCCTGCTGCACAGACATAGGAATACATTACATGTATTGAGAGAGCACCAGACCTCTTCCAGTATAAGTAAATAACGTGGTTCTCAGGTGCCTTGTATTCACAATTCCCAAAGGATTTGTGTCCTATTGCTCAAATTACCTGGGACTGAACAAGGAAATCTCTCACAAGGGAAAAATTCTGCATTGGTGGATGGGCATGTTGCTGTAACACGTCCTTGGTGTGCTTTTCTCAGTCCTCTACACACAAAATAAGGACAAATCATTTCATGGCCATACCCTTCCTTTGTCCAGCTGTACGACACAGAAAGAGCTGCACACCTGAGCAAGGGCTTCTGGGGAACAAGTGGGTCTACGTAGCTCCTTTATCTCTTTTCAAATGACCATGTACAGGTTTTGACTTTTAGGAACATAGCTGCTTTGAAATTATATATTTATAACCCACTTCTTGAATAGGTCAGCCCTGGCAATGGGCTGGTCACAAACCATCTACTGCAGCCACTGCTTTAAGGCTTTGCTATTCCTATCACATGCTTCAGCTCAGAGATCTTCACGGATTGTTTCTGTTGCCTGGATGACCCACGTCCTCATGATGATATTAGCAAAACTTAGAAATACATTCTATATTTAACAGTCACTCTCTCTTTTTCCTTTTTTCTATCTTTCTTGGCAAAACACTTTGGTGCAAGTATGTTTGGAAAGCAAATATGAGCTACTACCAGTGCCATCCAGCATACCAGCATTTTTCTCTGTCAGTTGTTGCTAATGCATTCGTTTTCTTTAGCATTCGTGTTGCACACACTGCTAGCCTCCCAAAAGCAGCTACCACGGACTGAGACAGAGGTGGGAGGCATACACAGGGGAAAAAAAAAAATCACTGAAATAAATAAGGCAAACAGAGGAGGGGACATATTTGGAACCTGGGGGTGCGTACTTGCAAAAGAGAGGAGTCAGAGGTGTTTAATGCTTCGAGATGAACAGGAATTAAGCACCTCCTATGCCAAGGTGCTCTTCAAAGTCCCTGAGATGATCAGGTATATCTTTAAAAGACTCCACCTCTCTGTTATCAGTTGGGCATCTAAAAACAGAACAGACTTCCAGCACGCAGTACACCTGCATACCCCCCTTGTCTATTTTTCCATGTGGCTCCTCCTTGGGATGGAGACCTGGTTTCCACTCCGTGTCTCCTGCCCATCATCCCTTCCCACTGGAGAGCAAATGCTCTTCCCACAACAGTGCCATTATCTGAATATTTCAAACAGAGCTGTTGGCAAAATCAGGTTGAACGTACAGCTCTACAATCAGATGGATCAAGACAACCAAAAGAGTGTTACAGAAATGCAATTATCCTGAAACCGAGAATGAGGGAATCTCTGAGAAATGTGTTTGCCACAGAAGGAAAAGAAATGGACAGGCAGAGTCCTGCAGTCTTCGAGGTGCTTTGCACCCATCAAGATGAGCACTTTTGAGATAAACGTCCTCTTATATTTATAAAGCAGCTGTCATCCAGAGAACACAAAGTGCAAGGATTTACTATTAAATCTTACATTGCAATGCCAAAGCATTCCTGGATTGTACCAAATTATTTTCACATTTCAGTAATTTATTGAAGAAGTTAATTCTTGAGGATTTTACTGTCGAGCAGCCAGCCAGCAGGACTCATAATTAATCTATGGGTCCCTCGATGCCAAAACAGCCAGGGGAATGTGGGTGTTACGTATACTTTCCCTCTTGTTTTGATGGTAAATAAAGTAGCTTACATCCTCGTGAGCACTTAGATCTGGATGAATAACGTGATATTCTGGAAAGTCAAGGAAAAGTCCGACTACAGAAGTGCCACAGCTTTGCTCTATCAGAAAAAGGAGCATGAAATTGTTAAAAAAACCCTACAAATCACAAAAATAGAAACAGTGAAGTTTGCCCATGTTTTTTTGGCTCCAGCAAGTGCCCTGTGATGCCAAAGACTTGTCATCGGAGCCACCAAGAGAACACGGGAAGAGCACGCTGCGCCCGGCTCTTGCTGCTGTTCCAACTCCTGCTGCTTGTGTCACCAGCTTCTCCTGGGAATTTCTGCAGATAAGAAATGCCTCCATGCTGCTGACACAGGGTTCATGAAAGTAAAATAAAATACCTGTTGGTGATACAACCACATGAGAAATTACATGCCACTGGCTGCTCTCTAAGAATCAGAGATGAATACAATTAAATAATTCAAAAAGGGATTAGTAAATATTTTCAGTTCTCTGTTGTTCATGGAATCACAGGAACCAGTGCCCGAAAGCACTGGGATCACTGCTAGATGGTTTATTTTCCTTGTTCCCTTTGAGCTTTGCTTTTTGAGAGAATATTCTCACAACCCCCAGCTGAAGCGGCCCTTGACACCAAAGTTTATTTTTCCAGTTTCATCGTTTGTCGCTGATGCCTCGATTCAGTTCTTACTTCACACCAGTCCAATTACCAAACCCCCACTGCAGTCAATGAATTGACATCAATGCAAAGCCAGGGGAGCTGAGGTCAGAACTGTATTTTAAGGAACTTGCATAGCAGTTGCTGAAGTCAATGGGAAAGATATTTGTTAGCTTTGGCATGTCTCAGGTCAGACTCAAAAAAAAGCAAGTTAGACCTGCCTAGAAGGGGGTTGGAGGTGGCTAGAGAAGCAACACGCTGCAGTCTAAGGCAGAACAAAAGGCAAAATTAGTTCAGAATGGATGAGTGACCTTTGTTTGAAGGAGTAGGGAGAAAAAAAAAAGAGTTTACTTACTTTTCTACCTGTTCAAATGTACTCTTCCTCTCCATGCAGCCCTTCCAATTCTTATATTAAAACCTTTTAAGGCACTGTACGATGAAAAGGGTATGGTTCTCATGACAGCAGTATTGAAAAACTGGAAAGTACATTTATGTTTACTTAAATATCTTCCTACTAAAAAGGCTTTGGTGTAACACAAATATCTCTTCAATAGCTCTTTCTTCTGCTCTTTCAAGAAACCGTCTATTCCATTCTTTCATCTCACACAAACCCCAAGGGTAGACTCAACTCTATTTCATTCAAAGCTAATCTGCTCAGGGGTTGGAGAGAAACAGAGTGCAAGGAACTTTGAGAACAGTTTACAACTTAGATGTATTAACGGCTCATGCTGTGATGTAGATTGCGAAATATTAGAGACTAAAATAGCTTCTATTATTATCTTTTGTGATGCCTTGAAGTTACTTTTTCATAAACATCTGCCTCCTCAAATACTATTGGAATAGATTACTGCCGGCTCTCTCTTACTGCCTGTAAATTTTTTTGTAGAGAGGAGACATTTTTTTCCTTTGCAACAAGAAGGATTTCTCAACATTGTTACACTTAAGTCTGTAGATAAATTATTCCGTTTTCAAGTTCAATCTTCCTCCACTTAAGCCCTGACTCTTAAATGATGAGAGAAATCTCTTAGACTTGTGCCAAAGTGCAGAGGTAGAGGAATGAAGTGAGATAACCAACTCGTTTTGAACCTTCTAATGGATTTCTCAAGCCTTCATATTCATCTACTTGACTATTTCTTCTAAACAACAAGACAAATTCCCCTGTCAGTTTTCTGTATGAGGCAGTGCGTTTTCCAGACACTGCAGCTTGCTGAGATCAACAGGAATAAACTGTGAATTAATTGGTTCTTGAAATGGGCTTCCTGCACCTCTCTAGAATAGGACAAGCTGTAGGATGTCTCAGAGAAGATGCTTAAAGCGTCTTCATGTGTTTACATTTAGACTTGCCGAATAATTTGTAGAAGAGAAGTTGCATATGCCCTGGGAGGGATGGAACAGTTAAATTACATATTTTTAAAGAGCTGCGTAGAGATACAGATGGAAATGGTCAAGTGAGTTACATTGACTGTTTTTCCTACATTTACAGATACTGCTAACATCATACAGGAGAAAAACAAAAAAAAAAAGAGGATGCAACTTCTGGTACTGCAGACTGTCTAAAAGATGGGAATATAATGGGAATGTGCATTAACTTCTCTCTTCTGTATTATCTGGTTGAGGTTGCAGTCTCACCAGAGCAAGATCCTTAACATTTGTATTTCAAGTATCAAATGCAGAGACAGTACATCTCAAATAATGGTACACTGCAAATCTCTGCAAGGGGGAGTGCTGCTTATTTTAGAACTGCTTGCTTGTGGGACCGTAGAACCTCTATGAAGACTGCCAAGCAAGGTGCAAAATAAGGCTTTAAATATGTAGCACAGAAAGACAACTTACCTGGATTTAAAGAGAACAACAGATATTGTAATAAGGGACAGTTAACCTGGACACAGTGTGTCCCATCTGTGCTCCACTCTGATGACAGCAGATGTCTCTTTGCCTCCAAAGAAAACCTCTTTGTTAGTTTTGTGTGCTCTTAGGGTGACAATATTTGTTCTGTGAAAGCTCAGAGGATATGAATCATTTGGTCTCTACAGCTCACGGCTTGCTAATTTATTAGAATCTAACCCTCACAGGTCACACTTCTAATCTAGCCCAACCAGATGTTCACAGAGTGACATGAGCTGATTGACCCAGGAGCTGAGTGACCCAGGAGAGCGGTGGGCATTCACCACTTTACACAGCAGTTGGAAGCATCTTCTGGTCCCATACGAACCATTGCCAAAGCTCTTTCCATAAATAATATAGACAAGCATTGTTGTGTCTGATTGTTAGCAGCAGCAAAATACATGAACAGCTCCATCTGGGTTTTAGCATCTTCCCGTATAATCAGAAGAGCTGGGAGGTCCCAAAGTACTCCAGAGGATCCTGAGGAACAGCACGTTGTGGAAATTAAAATGTGGCCCTGGGGGTGACAATGAATTTCCTTGCTGCTCTGTTGCAGAAGGCCTGCAGTTACATACAGGTTTCTGAGCCATTTCCCTACCATCAGAACCTGTTTCACAATTCAGTCATCAGCCTCTGCCATTTCTGTTATTAATGGCTGATAATGCCTTCTTATGCTTACAGCTTCATGAACATCTTGCACTGCGCTGTATTTACTAGCCTGTAACAAATCAGCACTGATGTACATACTTGTTTTCCAGTTTACAAGAGGAATTCATTGCAAAATCAAGGCAAACATATTTTTAAATTCAATTAAAATGTGATATTTACAACAATATTTTCAACAATGAAATCAAGCTTTTGTTATTTTTATTCATGTTATATATGAATGTGTGTATAGCTTGCCATTACGTAAATTACCAATACAAGAAGAGGTTTCTTTACACTTACAATGTAAAATGGCAACTAATGTAGAATTAGTTAGTTACCCTCACTGAATCGCTTTAAGTTCAAAGGAGAAGTCTACATACACACACTAATGGAGGACAATTATTCAAATGCGATCATAAGTACCAAGGACAAAATGAAAGCCCATCTGAGTGCAAGTAGCAATTAAATGGAAAAGAATATAATTACATTTTTCAGAACTATTGAAAAACTTTTGTTAAAGGTCAAATAATTTGCTAAAGACTTCCTTTATGATTAAATTTGAAAGAATTTAAGTGTCTGCTTTATGATCTTTACTTTCAGTCTCTCACTGAGTGCAAATAATTGCACGAGGCTGAACAATTGACATCTGCTGTCAGATGTACTTACTTTCCAGTTACTAAGAAGTAGCGCAGCACTGGATGATACCAAAGAGTTGGCACTTCAAAACATATTTTTATTTAACTAACTATATTATTTGGTAAAGCAGCTTTTTACTGAAAACTAAATTTATAACATATTTCAATGGATTTATGGTTAGGACTGGAAATTCACGTATTGTAAAGATGCTACGATGGGAGCTAAAAACTTTCTAAATACTTTCCACGAGTAGAGGTCAGTAAAGGAGGAGTTGTCTTTAATAAAAGTGTAGATTGGAACTACTCCTGTGAGCAGGATAGGCAAAGGAATAGCTCATTTTTACTACATGAACACCACCGGTATGACATCGTCACCCAGGCTCTGCCTTGTTACATACAGTAGATACACTTCAAGCATAAGCTTGGTAAAACATGCAAGTTTCTGCCAGTTTTGACTTCGGTTTGAATGCAGCTGGAGAAATCGTATGATCTACTGTCTCATAAAATATTGAAGCAAAAGTTTGGAAAGCACAGAAGAAAATAATAATTGGTTTCCTATCCTATCTTAAGTTTTCTTGGTAGGGAATCAGAACCAAATTTAATCCCAACCGTTAACAAAATCTATATTCTTTTATCTGATGCTTCAGGCAAGATCATTATATCCAACTAATTAGTTGAAAGAAGATGAGGCCAACAAACTTTCTTCAGAAGTTGGCATTGATGTTGCAAACTAGCTCAACAGAATTAGCAAAACAAGAAGATATCCAGCTATCCTTTTCAATAATTCTTGTGTTACTGGAAGCTCTTTTGCTAGCACAATAAACAAGAAGAGCGGTGCCTCTTCCTACTCAGATAATGGATACAAATTTAAGAAATCATTTCACGGTGGATGAACAGCCAACTTATTTGTAGCTGTGTCATCATAAAGACATTGTAAGCTGTGAATTGAAATATTGAAATGGGGAGAGAAACAAATGAAAGTCTAGGCAGCTTGTTCTTCTGTATTTGTTGCTTCTTCCACGGTCTTTTGCATTAATTTGGGAGCACCCTGCAACAAACGTGCAGGTTTCTCTTTCAGTGGCTAATAAGTATTTACCTCAATACAGGGCAAAGTTAATGCCATGCGTTTCAGGATGGTTTCTGACAGGCTTAATCTTTTGGGGGTATAATTCTGTCAGCGTATCTCTTCCTCCACCTGTCTTTAAAGCTCTGGGAGAGTGTTTTTGCAAAGAGTGGGTATTTTGGGTTTCAAAAATATCCTGTCTCTAACTACAACCATTTTGCAGACACATCCACACTTAAAGATCGCTGTGGTGGTTTAGCCCAGATCACCACAGTTTCTCACTCACCCTCCCCCTACCCAGCAGGTACGAGCTATCCTGATCTATGAGCTATCCCTCCAAATCCCAGCGATGCCTCTCGTCATGTTTATACATATGCACAGAGATATAATTATCTCGATCTATGAGCTATCTCTCCAAAGTCTGTTGAGTTGATTTAGTCTATGACTTGGGGCTCCATTTGCCCTGTCTCTCAGGGTAGGAGAGATGGAATGTAGTGTGGGGTTGTTACATACTGCATCTGGAACTCGTAGCTGGTACTTCTGGCGTGGCTGGTGTATCACGTCCATGGTCTGCAAGTTGAAGATGTTGATCTCAAGGAAGTTTTTGGTCGCCAGTTCTGGTTCCATCACTGCTGCATGTCACTTGGTTTCATCGAAGTTTGTTCTTCACTGATGAGGGTGATTCTTACTGCAAAACCTTTGATATGACATAAAAGAACTACAGATATAATTATAGACAGTTCAAATTATTGGCTATTTTCACCTAGAATCAAATCTCCTTGAGGTACACATTGGACTTCCCCATCCTCTTGCATCACCCACCAAGTACATCCAGGTCCTTGGGCAAAAGCAATCCCACGGATGGGTCTGCCTTTGCCCAGAGGAGGAATAACCCAGACTGTCTTCCCCAACATATTCCTTACATGCACCACAGGGACTTTATCACCCTCTACAATATATAACAGTTCTGAGTGGGCAGGGCCAGCTAGATTGATGGATCCCTGAGTGTTGACTAACCAGGTGGCTTTTGCTAAATGTTTGTCCTAGTTTTTGAAGGTTCCACCACCCATTGCTTTCAGTGTAGTTTTCAGCAGCCCATTGTACTGTTCAATCTTTCCAGAGGCTGGCGCATGATAGGGGATGTGATATACCCACGCAATGCTGTGCTCTTTGGCCTAGATGTCTATGAGGTTGTGTCAGAAAGGAGTCCTGTTGTCTGACTCTATTCTTTCTGGAGTGCCATGTCACCAGAGAACTTGCTTCTCAAGGATCAGGATGGTGTTTTGGCTGGTGGCATGGGGTACAGGATATGTTTCCAGCCATCCAGTGGTGGCTTCCACCATTGTGCATATCTCGCAGCTCACTCAGGGATAGGGATCGGGTGACTACCTCTCCTTCGGCCTTTCCCTGATCATGTTACAGCCCTGGTTCATCATCATCTCTCACTATGCAGACTGATTTTTTTGTGTATTTCTTATGTACAGGGGCAACTGATACTGGTGTAGGTTGCTTTTTTGGTTTCTCTTTGGTACTGCTTGCTGAGGTTTGAGTAGTCACAGTGGGGCCCAGAGGGAGAAGCATTCAGGATTTTGAGTAGCCATCCAACAGCAGCAGCTCTATTTCCAAACTAACAAGGAAACAGAGGTAAAAATATCATAGACTAAATTCATTTCAGTCTGTTACATTTTTAAGCTGAATAAAAACAATCAGTTTTGGGATCCAGGTATAAGAATCTGAATTGTTATTTATTACTTCTTTGTCTGTTAGCCTTGGTGTCTCCACACTTTTGTGCCTTATCTGGTATCTTCCTTCTTGCTTGGCTGCTTGAGGTTCTTCACTGAGGTTCATGTTAGACTGGAATTTGTGAACAGCAATGAAAATGGGACGATTTATTCCGGAGTGCTAAAACAGAAAAGCATTATGCCTAATATGAAGTAATTTAAAGCTCATAGGACTGTGGGATACACTTTGTTAATATTGTCTTCTGGCCTTTGTAAATCAGGCTGGATATTAGGAAATATTACTTCTCGGAAAGGGTAGTCAGGCACTGGAATGCACTGCCCAGGGAGGTGGTGGAGTCACCGACCATGGGGGTGTTCAAGAAACGTTTGGATGTTGTGTTGAGGGATATGATTTAGCTGAGAAGTATTGGTGATGGTTGGACTGGATGATCTTTTAGGTCTTTTCCAATCATGATAATTCTGTGATTCTGTGAAATATAACCTACTTACAATCTATTCTGCCAAAATAGGTGGCCTACTTTCATATATATTATTAATAAATAAATAGAGGTTGTATAACCTCAAACATTTGATTATTAAACCTTGATAATCTTGAGTTTATCAAGATCATTTTATGTAGGGAAATAGCAGCCCTCATCTTTGAGTGCCACTAGCTCTGGTAATACTGAAGGTTATTAGCACAGACTATCACAGAGATTGACATTTGAGATAATTGGGTGATTGGGACCATGCCATAGCAAGAAGAGGCTGGAAGCTAGGCTATAAAACACAGTGGCTGTGACAACCTCAGAGAAAGAGTGTAGAGGGCCGGGATGGCTGCGTTTCAGTCATTAGTCCAAACGTAGTCACTTAGCCATCTACCAGCGTTTTATGCTGATAAATGAAATTAATTTCATCCCTATCTGATAGAAAAAAAGGGCCTTAATGATACAGAAAGCCTTAAGAATGTCTTATAAATATAAGCTATTTAATGCCATTTGAGATTTAGTTACATATGTAATATAATCTACCTTCTAGACATAAAACCATTCTCCTTGATTAGTAGAATTAACTTAGAGAATAGAGGAGTCTGAGGCTCATGATCTAATTACGAGATCTCAGATTCATGTCACCTACTGAAGTCACTCAGGCTAGAAGCAATCACCAAAGGCTTCTTTCACAGGCAATGAAGAGCTGGCTGCTTCCAGAGACATCCCACCCAATCTGGAGATGGCCATGTGTCCCCATTGCTTGCAGAGGGAGTCCAGTGAGAGTGCTGAGGTAAGAAAGATTGCCTCAAGGTGCTGAAGTCCTTCAAGGACTCCATCAAGGCAACACAACCTGGTTTTTTTTAAACACAATAGCAAGTGTCTTGTGTTTAGCTAAGGGTGCATGACAGTCTGCCAAGATAAGACTGATGTGTCATGATTTGTTAGGCTGATAAAGCTGAGGCATGCCACAGTGACGCATCAACCAGAAATACTTATAAGAACGCAGTTGCCTGGAAAACGTCATACTTGCATTGTTAGTAGAATGTAACTCATTAATATGTATATGATGTACCCATGAGTCAACACAGAGCAGAGCTATTATGATCTAAATATATTTTAGTGTGAACAGAAGACGACTGACCCACACTGCTGTCTCCATTTTAAACCGTCTCCAGTTTAATACCCTATTCTGGTGCTATATCACCATTTTACATTGACAGCAGCAGATGTGTGAGTGATGGATTGAGTGGAATGGCTATAACTTCTAATCTTCTCCAGAACTACTAATGAGCTCATTAATATAGTGAAATGACAGACTAAAGGCTCAAGGTGAAAAACTGCAGTCAATGATGGTTGAATTGTTTTTATCAAATAGTTTTCCTTGAATTTATTAGCTTCTAGTACTGCTGATCTCATCTCTGTGAGATGAGATTGTGTCCTATAACCGCACAATAGAATCATAGAATCACAGAATGGTTTGGGTTGGAAGGGACCTTCAAAGCTCATCCAGTCCAACCCCCCTGCAAGGACCAGGGACATCTCCAACCAGATCAGGTTGCTCAGAGCCTCATCCAACCTGGCCTTGAACGTTTCCAGGGATGGGGCATCCACCACCTCTCTGGCCAACCTGGGCCAATATTTCACCACCCTCAGTGTAAAAATTTTTTTTCCTAGTATCTAATCTAAATCTACCTCCTTCTATTTTGAATCCGTTACCCCAGCAGCACTGGCAGCTCCCAGCCACAGAAATACCGCTTCACCTTTTAAAAGAGGTATTGGTCAAGTCAGCATTAACCTTTGCAGATGTTGTGCTATTTTTCTTACTCAGATAAAAATCTAATAACCATTAAAAAAAATAGTTTGATCTGTGGCCTGAAGAAAACGCCTGATAAGATAGTCAGGTTAAATAGAACAAAAATATTTCCATCTTTCCCATGCTCTACCTCAGGTCATAAGAGATACCCCAGTCAGGAAACTGTTGGTTTTGCTTAATTATCTTCCCACACAGTGGGAGAAATAACATAAGCTGTAGACCCTTCAATTTCTTTACAAAAAATTAAAGTTCTTCAATTTTTCTGTGCATCTTTGTCTATCGACTATAAAGGCTACCAGGATAACTAGGTCAGAGACACGTGCATTGCAGAGGTAGGTGCAATGGCTTGGATTAAGCTGCTAATTCACATTTACTTTCCTGGGACAGAATAACTAAAAAGTGGCGCTTATTCCATTTTGTTGGACCAAACTTTTTCCTGTGAATTGACTGACTTAAAGTGTTAGCACTTGGAAGCAGCACAGGAAACCAAATAATTTACAGTTCGTTAATAACTTTAAGTCCATTCTGTCATGTGTCTGCTTTCTTTCATGTCCTCCTCAACACCAGCTTGGTTCTGTTGAAAGAGATGATCACATTTCTCCTGAGTAATTTCCAAGCCTCCACAGCTTTGATATCAGAGGTCCCCAAACCAGTCCTGTTACTGACGGAAGTGCCAGAAGGTCTGTAATTCTGCTATCATCTGATTTTACTACTTTACTCATTGTCTCTGAATGACTGTGGTTGCAACTATTTACCATTAACTTAAAAAGTGATGCTGTTTTGGAGAAACACACTTAACCAAATTCATTATTCATCTCAACGTGGCATTAGTGGTATTGTCTGTTCCTTGCAGGAACAGCTTGAAGAACCACATAAGAAAGGGTTAAATCACCCGCCTAGACTCTAAGTGCAAGAATGAATCATTCACAATAGATTCATTTTTTTTTTTTTCCTGGTTCTTGTATTAAAAAGAATCTTCCTTGGTCATCTCTGATTATCACAGCTGCCTTACAGCTAAATAAAGTGTTGCATTTTTCCTTTTTGTTGAATCTCAAAAGATTTTTTTTTTTTCTTTCCACAGAAAGTTACTTAAACAGTCCTCCTCTGCAGCTGACTCATTTGCAGTAGCATTTATTCATACTATCAGCTCTCTCCTTACGTCGTATGGAGTTTTCTGGCAAAAACAAAGAGAAAGGTGAAACTTCAGCTACATCAGAGCAGATTTTGTACTGGACAGTTTTGTTTCCCATTCAAAACAAACACAGTTTTCTAGGGCAGAGAGAATTCCAATTACCACAAGAACAGAGCAGAAAATTTACAGCCCTTAACAAAAACAGTCAACTATCCAGGTGCTATACAGAATGCTTAATTAAATAGAATATTTTTAGCCCCTGAGGTTTTTTCGGCAGCAGTTGCACCTACCCCTATGAAATCTAATTGACTGTACAATACGTAAAGTGGCAGAGTAGTATCTAAAAGTGTGTGTCTAGCATCTAATACATAATATTCCACATCTTACTTCAGGTTACTGCCTCCTCATTTCATTTCCTTTTTCATATTATGGGCCTCTAGTATTCATGATGATGATAAAATACCTCTTCCAAGAGGCTGCCAAGTGAAATTTTAATCAAATGCCTTTCATAGCTGAAAGACTAACTTTGTTGAGTGATCAATATCTATTGAGGGGAAGAGTCTAGAAGAAAAATAGTTCTCTCTGCTTTCACAAAGGAAGAAGTCATTAGAAGTTGTTAGAAACGTGGACCAGTTTGCCCCTCCTGTACCCCCACGTCGGGATCCAACCTTAAATAAATAGATTGGCTGAAATCACCACACACCCTTTTTTAGAGCTTTTTTATGCTGTACTGTTAATTAGAACCTGAATATGAACAGACTGCTGATACCTGACACCCTGGGGAAGAAAAAGCTACCATAATTATAATTATGTGCACCACAGAATTGTTCCCTGCCTCAAAGCCACATTTTTTTTTACTTAGCTATGCAAAGGGCTAACAAAAAAAGAGAGATTGGCATAAAAGCATCTGTGGAAATCTGCTAGACACGCGGGGTGGAACGGTGAGGAGCACTAATTAATATGCTTGTTTGGCAGCATAACAATTAGGATGCAAAGGCAGGCAGCACCAGCAAATAAGAACCTGGAATCACAACAGAACAGGGAAGGGAGGGACGCTGAGAGCAGGAATTGGCTGCAGAGGATCTTACTGCAGCGTACTGTGAGGTGGTGCAAAAGGAATGTCCCCTCAGTCCAGACAAAAGTGATGTTTTGCAACTTAATTATGTAGAAGCAAGTTCCTAACCCCCGCTCCCTTCAAGGCTGCCCATTCCAGAAATCCTATTATGGAGGAAAAAACAAAAACTACTGGGTTTGTTTTCCATTAGTATTGATTAAGTCATTTTCCAAATCGAGGCCTAGCTGATCAGTTAGTGCATTTCAGAGCATGTAAGAAATCAGTAACAGAGAAATATAGTGTGTGGTGTTCTCTTCTGTGCCTCTCCAAGAGGCCTGTCCAGTCTATTTTTAAGTGGATCAGGGAAGATCTAACAGCAAGATTTGTACAAATTTAAAGTATGTACGGTTTCTCCTTCATCAGATTTCTGATGGCACATGCACATTTACATGTATTACCAACACAATTAAACACTTTTCCCCTTTCCCAAGGTATTTTTATCCATTCTTCATCAACATAAATAATTCAGCATCTCTCTCCTATCCTCCTCTTAAAATTATGACAATTCATGCTAATGCAGCATGGTTTCATTATTTTGAGAGCTTGGGCTTTGTTTGCATTCTTGAACTGCCATTTCCCAAACCTCAGATAGGAAGGTTTCCCTTCCCCTGGGAAAGCTGTGTAAAAGGGTCTGGTTGGCCTACAGTAAAAATTGTCCTGAATGTGGGTCTAGAACCAAGAGCACAGAAACACTGCTCACTGGTTACCACCATGCACACATAGCCAAAGGCAAGGGAAAAATCAAGTCAGTCCCAACAAGATTTAAAGATCTGAGACTCCGCCAAGCCTTCCCTGGAGAGCTCAGGTTGATATTACTCAGGCACGAAGCTTTTTGTTGGACCCCACTCCAGCAGCATGAGCCAGTATTCTCCTATTTCTAATATTCTGGGAGACAGCAGGAACACTTTTATTGAGTAGCAGGTTGATAGACTAGCCAAGTTATTTCACAGAGAACAAAAGTCCGATATCGCTGAAGCTGCATTTGTGTCCCTTGCCAACAAATTAACTAAAGGAAGGATCCTCAGATATAATGTACCTACTATATAAATTTGTCACAAATCATACTGTAGGCAGAAATCTTTAGGTTTTTGCAACCTCATTCCCCTTAACAGCAACTTCTAAAAACATGAATTTGAACCAGAGAAACAAGCAAGCGGTGAGTCTTGTTGCTGTAAAAATCCATACTTATTTTTTGCAAATTGCTCTTTTATTTGCAACCAAGCCTGATCCTCTCCCTCCCGCATTTTCGAGACTGTCTGGATTTTTGCATTTTCTCACAAAACAAAGGCTCCTCCTTGCCTCGGTATAGGCCCGGAGGACCTGGCCGAAGGCAGAGCAGGCCCGCAGTCTCCGATACCAGTCTGCTCGCATTAGCGTGGGATTTGCTAGCATTGCTGCTGCACGGCAATGAGGTTTGCTTTTGAAGAATACTCGGAAAAATTGAATTCACCCGCGGTTAAACCATAGGCTTTTCAAAACTCTTCAAGTTGCCAACTAAACGGTCCTTGCTGACCCTCTGTCTTATTATCCTTTCTCACTGTCCCACATTAATAAAACCCAAACCACTTCCTGCTCCATCCAAAGTGGGAGTCCTTAGGGTAAATAAAAGGCAGGCCAGTAATGTATATCTCAACTAAACCAGTTATTTTCCCTTAGGTCTAAAAATAGATAACTAACTACAGTCAATTGCGTTTTGCTTTGACTCTCCCTATGCCTGTCAGCAGAGCCCCATTTTGACTTCAAGGTGTCGATCACAGAACGTGTAAACCAGTTCAAAATCACCCTTGTTTCAGGAGTGATCCCACTGCTTGCTTTATGGGATTTTTGGCCAAATTCAGCTCAGGCAGGAGGTCTTGGTAAGCATCTTGATCATGTGCTTTCCTGGCCTTGATTTTTTGAGTCATGGGCAAATGTCAAGTCAGATGAGTCAATGTCAGAAAACATCTTTGAATGTAGAACAAAAAATTGGGATAACCGTAAAACTCCAATTCTCTGGTAGGCCAGGCTGATCCAAATTTACTGCTGTGTCTGGCTGCTGTTAGCAGCCAAAAACTGTAATTCCCAAATATACCAGTACCCTCAGAGCATCTTAAAAGTAACAATAAATTAATGAAAACGGAAAATGGATGCGCTATTTTTCTGTCTTATATGCCTCATGGACATTGTTTAATCCATTTCCTACAGTGAAGCCTGCATTACAAAACCAGAATTCAAAGTAAATGAATGGATCCAGCTCCCGCTTGACTGCAGAGCGTTAATAATTTTGCTTAGCTCCCTGCTTAGATTGTTTTTCACCTAAAGAGGTATTTACTGTAATAGACAAACACTGTTTCAAAGCAGGCAAGCAGCATGCCTACAGATGAAATGCAATCGTCTAGATCACCAGGAAAGGAGGCAGACTCCCTAAGAAGGAGATTTGTAGTCAGACATACTACCTTGTTGTGGCAGGCGACATGCCCAGGATGGCTACTGTCCTAGTTGAGAATAAAGAGAAATTGCCAATTTTAGGTGGTGAGATTGGCTCCTGTTGGGAGTTGTTGAACCCCTGCCTCTTGACATGCTTTACAAACGTCAGTAAAATAAAGAATAAACTGGGGGGAATAATCCTGCAAGCAGAGCTGGGAGATGGTGTTGGTGCTTTTTGTGAACAAAGCAGCAGCTGTAATCTTGTTGATGATGCAGCCATCAGGATTGCTCTTTGGACAAAAGGACTGATTTTTTCTTAGGTAGCAATCTCAGGTTGGCATTTTCAACCAGTGCTGCATGGTTTGCAGCCAGTGAGGAACACCCGCGGAGTCAGGCATCTCCCCGCTGCCCGCAGCCAGGGTCTGCAGCCATCTAGTCACACAAACACTGTGTAAGAGAATCCAGGAACCATCAGGAGCTCTAATGAACTTTTCAAGGCAGATTTTTCCACATTTGTGTCAAATAATGAAAATTAAAGTGAATTTGTAAATCTGAAAGAGCTTGCATCAGTATTTCCACCGTCCCTCACCTTTAACACATTAGAAGTATTTTAAATGTTTCTCCTCCTCCATTTTCTTAATGGAGCTACAGTGAAATTTTAGCTAACCACAAATGACAGCTTTTTAATGTTAAAGTCTTGGAATGGCCTGCCAGCTAAACGCAAGAGAGTCTAACTTTGTTTAAAGCAAAGAGATTCCCAATACACCACTTAGCATATAACAAGTCAGCTTTCTAAAAATACAGACATTTCAGAATTTCTCCATTCCTTGCTCCCTGCACCGTAAGCAATTTCAAATCCTTGCCTTGAGCAAGCTGACAGAACCAGCCTGCCTCACATCGCGAGCACAGACCTTCCATTCCGGGCAGCAGCTGCTCCCTCGGGAGAGCGATAAAAGCAGCTGCTGGGATGTGGGGATGAAGAAGCCAATAACAAGATGAATGATGTAAATAACAATAGCTGAATAGTCCTGAGTATTATATTTTCTGCTTTGTTATGACAATAACGCCACACAGATACTTAGTCTAGTTTAGGAATAGCCTTTAAAAAAAATGTAATTTTATCTCCATTTTACAAGCAAAGTAAAGCCCTTACTAATAGAAAGCTTTACTCTCCCCATCCCCAGCCCTGTACCTAAGCCACGAATCTTTTCCTTCCTGTACTGCTATACTATTTTTTATCTTGATCTCTAATAAATGTCATCTCTGTGAAAAATGTTATAGCATATAGGGAGAAATAAATACAAGTAAGTACATATCCAAGGAATAAGTCTAGCAGCAAGCGTCCCTCACACCTTGCCAGTGTTCCTTAGTGCAGAATTTAAAGGCTCTGTGTTTGCCTGTGACAGGGTCATCACTCTGCACAGACCTGCTACTTTAAGTCTTGCTGAGAACCCAAAGCAGTAGCAGGTTTATAGATGGCTGCAGATATGTGGCACCAGCAACAAAGGAAAAGCCATGAGGACAGAGCAGAAGGTTATTTGGGATGTCTGGGATTGATTCTATGCTCCCAGAAGACATTATTTAGTCTTTGTGTCTCCAGTTCCTTCTCCCACCCCAGTAAAATAACCACCTTTTCCTACTTCACGGGGGCTGTTTTGCTTAATATTCAGGAGGCTCTCTAATATTACAAAGTTAGAGCTGCCTCCAGTTTTTTACTTTCCTGTAAGGCAGCAGATACCTGACTGACAGGTGTGACACTTATTCTTCCGAAATATGAGCTAGGATTGAGGAAGCTGTGGATGGCTATGCATAGCAGCATCAGTTCCCTGTATCTTAGCTCCTTAAGTTGGACCCCTGCTTATAAACCAGTGACTTCCAAGATTTTATTCAAGGTATTCTGTCATTTCTGTAAAGGAGAACAATGAATCACCAAGAATATCTGAGTATAAATATGTGAGCAGTGAATGACCAGTAAGTACGAGATGAAGGGAACTCCTGTCCTGGTGCAAGAGCACAAATGGAAGATCACAGATAAAAAACCAAGATGTATTTTCTGGGCTAAAGGAGCCAATTCCTATGTTCATATCACAGTTAGACATTTAAAATAAACACACCAATGACACAGCAGATGTACCCTCAATACATTGTATTGCAGAAATAATACAATGCAATTGTATTATTTGGAGGAAAGGGGTGGTGTCAAGGATGCAACACGTTGGTAGCAAGTGTAGGTACCCACTTGTAGCATGGATAGAGAGGACAGGAGGAGGTATTTGTTCTTGCCTCAGCGTATGAAACTTGCACATCTCTTAAGCCATAGCAATGTGCTCAAATCCCAGATGGCCAAAAAGCCCAGATTTCAAGAGTTTTCAGTAAAAAGTCATGGGGGAAAATATCCACCTGGTGTAAGCTGAAACATTTCCTTTCATTACACTAGAAAGTTTCATTTTCTTTTAACACTATTAACATCTTTGCTATTTTAAAGAAATTCTGCAGCCAAGTAGTTTTAAAAAAACCCACTTTTTCCTCCATTTTGAAATAATAGTCTATTGATTTTACCAGCATTATAGTTATTTTAATGTGTCAAACCTGGCTGTTTCCATAGAAAATTTACTTTCTGTCATAAATGCTTGGGTCCGTGCTGTTGTCTATATGTCAGCCTCACAGCTCAATGTGTTTGGTACTTTCCAGACAACCAGTACAGACTGGTCTGCCCTTAAGAGCTCAATCCTACAGGCATATTGTGTGCCAGTGAAAAGGAAAAGTTTTTCAGCATGAAAATATGAATGCACTGTTTGCTCAATGAGAGAAGGCATAAAAGCTTGGGAACCATTTGAACACTGACCTAAAGTGAAAGCCATGGCTGGTGGGTGAAAGCATCCATCTAGCTTGCAGGGGCCAAAAAGTAAATGCTATACAAGTGCAGTGGCTTGCCTTGTATAGAAGCAAAAGGAGGATGTTTCCCAATGTGGCTGGATTTCTTGCTGGCACAGAAATGGAGGAGCTGGCAAAAAAAAAGCAACTAAAATCAGGTCCATCTGCTTAGAATTAGCTTCTGAGTTTATGCAATCCACTGTGCTGCAGTAATGCTTGAAAGGAGAATGAAACCAGGGGACTGTGAGCTACAGCTGACAAGAACATTTTCAGCTCTGTGAAATTACGAAAGTGAATTCTCTTGCAGTGATATGCTGATTTTCACAGTTTTTGTCAAGCAGGAGCTTTTGTCCAGAGATTTTTAGTTGTTTGCTGTTTCCAAGCGAGTCGGTGGAGTGGCATTAAAGAGCAAGGATAGACCTGCACAAAACCACTCCTGTTTAGTAATCCCGGAGTAGATGGACTGAAGTCATTCTTTTTTTTGGAGAAAGATTTTGCTTCTGTTCTAATGCAGGGTGAAAATGAAATAAGAGAGTTCAGCAGTTATAACAAAATTTATTTTTCCTCCCCCATTTAGCTCTAATAAGAATATTTTTGGGCAGAGGTCAGGAAGGGGATTACATATGTGCACGGGTCCATTTGAAGTCTTTAAAGAGAGTATTCCTGCTTCTGCTATCCATTACCAACTGCCAGGTGCAAACACAAAGCCTTCAGTAATTCATAACATACTTTTTGGACAGAAGCTGCTGCTGGGATTAGCACAGGTAGTGGGTAGCTTTCCTCCTGTGAGAGAGGTCACTGCACAAACTGCCGTGAAGTCAGTGAGGTTTCTCCGATACTGGCTCACTGAAGTGTTGCCTGGCTCTTGCAAGAGCCTTTCTGGCTGAATTTCCTTTGATGTAACACATGGATGCTGCACACCTTTCCAGTTCATTGACTGGTTCCTTTCTTAAGGGCTTCCTGCTTGTCTCTGAAGCATCTTAAAATACCCTTCATACATGTTTGGAGCTGGCCTCATGCAAAAACATCTGTATTAGCTGCTTAGTATTCTGTTTATTTATTTATTAAAGACTATGAATCACTTCAGACACTCAGTTTCTGAGAGATCTGCTGTAATTCTGGCCAGTTCTGATGCGCGGCAGAGAGTGGGAGGAAAAAATTGCAAGGGACAACAATTCATTTCTGGTTTCTCCATTACCAAAACATTTATAGTTCAGTTCGCTAAGACAGTCTCCCACATCATGCTGAATAAAAGGAGGAAAATCCAGTATACAGCTCTTTTCATTTAAAACAAAACATAGATTTCACAATTAATTTTCAAGGTGCATTTTTACTGTGGTAGAATAAGAACCCCATATGGGAAGCAATCAGTTTCAGCTCAGATGATACAAGCAAAGGAATACTGTTCCAGCCTGAGAGGTACATTCGTTAACATAATTTTGTATGTATTCCAGGGTAATACTACTTAGTGTTAACTTTGTGAAATCAGCATGGTCTTTATTATCCTGAGTACTCACTTTGTAAGGAAGTTCATCTGCAGAAAAGCATGTGGTGAGACATTGCTAATTTTTTACCTGATTAACTGAATTAATATTTTTTTTTTCATTTAATTACTCTTTTTCACCTTCATCTCTTTCCTAAAATGAGTCACTGTTTGAGCCTCAGCATGTTAGGAAAATTTTTTTTACAATGAGGGTGGTGGAGCACTGTCCCAGGTTGCCCAGAGAGGTGGTGGATGCCCCATCCCTGGAAACATTCCAGGCCAGGTTGGATGAGGCTCTGAGCAACCTGATCTGATTGGAGATGCCCCTGCTCCTGGTAGGGGGGTTGGACCGGATAGGCTTTAAAGGTCCCTTCCCACCCAAACCCTTCTGTGATTCTACATTGGAGCACGGTGAAGATAAGTTTCAGCAACAGCATGCCCCTAGGTGCTGGGAACTTTATTATTATTATTATTCTCCTGCAGAAACCAGGCTCAAGCATTAGGTAACAGGCAAGAGGGACACTTTTTCCCCCCTCATAGTCTGCTGAAGAAACAGATAAACAAGCAGCAAAAGGAGCAACACACTCACAAATACTTTCTAAACTCAAATCTCTCCTGGCTCATTGTTCTTTGCATGGGATTTTTCCAGTCTATGAGACAAGAACCTGAATTACTCAGCAATTAGTCTCCTAATCTATGTGAAGGACTTGTCTCTATTGCCTGGAAGCAGAGTTAGGCACCTAAAAATAAGTGATGCAATGACTTCCTTCACAGTGCCATGCAGTACTAAGTTTAGGACAAAGTTTTGTTGCAAAATCCAGCGTTCAAGACTGATTTCTCTGATGTTGAGTCACAGGAATTCTGTGTATTGTTTGTGCATGGAAAATGTTGGAGGGGGAAATCGTTTCCGTTCAGGTTCATTCTTCAGTATATAAAGAACATCGTGCCCCATCTTTCTGCCAAAAAGCAGCATGCACTGGCACTCTGACACCAGCCAGCTTGGGAAAAATCTCTGCATATTTACTGGGGCCCAGTTTCAAGGTAAGAGATCAGTCTGAGTTCACACCTTCACATGCTTGAGTTTTGAAGCTCTAGGGAGTGAGGATTTCCTGGCACATGAACATGATTAGGAACTTGTCTGCCATTGTAGCAGTTTTCCTGGTTTACACTGGTCACTAGGGAGAACCAAGTCAACTTGAACCAGTATAAAGACACTTGATAATAGACTAGTTAGGGTTGGAAGAGACCTTTAACTGCCATCCAGTCCAACTCCCCTGCAAGGAGCAGGGACATCTCCAACCAGATCAGGTTGCTCAGAGCCAACAACCATGTCCCTCATCTCCAGGGGTCTGGAGGGCAATGAACAGCCCAATGCATCTTTCCTTTCTCTACTGGCTTAGGCCACATGACAGAGAAGACATTTCTACCTCACATACAAGCCTTCCAGGGATGCAGCCTCTGAGTGTAAATAAAATGTACAGTATTGTTGAATTTAAGTCCTTAACATGTAAAAACGCTTTGCTTTGCAAATTTAATTACCATTCTTATCTGTTGGTGCTTTAAGTAGAGTTTTAAATGCCAGGCAGTTGGGAGGGTTTGTTTGGGTTTTTTTGGCTTTGTGTCGCTTCTTTGTTTTTCATGAGATGCTAATTTGCAGTAATTGCATTATGCAGTTGTAAGAGCCTGGCTCAGAGGAAGGGAATTATTGGTGTGTGTATTTTAGTAATAACCATTAGAGAGACAGGGAAAAAAAATGAGACAGCAGAAAACATTACTAAAATGCTCACGTACTTCGGAAGAAGGCTACAGCTTGTTGTTTTCAGGGAGTAAAAATATGTCTCATCTCTCAAGTACCTGTGTCTACTGGCAAGCCATCAAGATATAAACCATATACATTTCTACAGACAGAATTAATTTGAGGCAATTAATGGAAATAAAAGAAGAAACAGGCAGTGATTTTTTTGTTGTAGTACTACACATACGGAAGCCGTTAACTCCTTTTGAGATTTGAGGTTCTTAAGAAAAAGATCCATCAGGAGAGAGAAAAATAAAGCACAGCTTTTTGTCCTTGGTGTTATAGCAATATCATGATATCTTAATTAGCAACACAGTGTGCTCGATTCTGTTTGGTCTGGATTAAAAGGCAGCGCCAACCCCATGTTGCTTAAGACATATGACAGCAGATGGGCAGAGGAGCATACAAGTGCCTCAGGGGAGGGAGTGAGTTGAGCCCACGGAAAAGGCAACAGAGCTCACATCTGTCTAGCCAAAACCTTCAGCCAAGGAGGTAGGCTGGCAGGGCAACAGGTTGGCTTGGGAAAGGTTAAAGTCATGGCTGCAGTGATCTTGCATAGGTATGACGTCAATTGTCTGATCCTCTGTCAATTTGGGCACTGATGTTACAAACATCTCTTCCTCTGGAACACCCTGTACTGACCACTCTATGACAGGCTCCTAAATTAGATGGAACCTTGATTTATTTCGGCATGGCAGTTCCTGTCCCTAAGAGAAAGGGCCCAGTAACCTCAGCAAACAAGTTTCTGGAGCTCCAGCTATTGACTGTGACTTCAGGGGACTTTGGATCTCATCTCTGCCTGTGCTTGTGCTGCCATCCCAAAACTGCTCCCAGAAGTTCTCGCTGTTGCCACATTTTTTTTAAAGCTGCAGACTTCTGCTGTCATCAGCTCGGGCCCTTTCATTTTCAGGGATATCTCAGACAAGATGCGGCAATAGCAAATAAATGCCTACGGAAAGACTGATACATCACGACCACAGCACATCCTCTCCCTAAGCAATTTCCTCTAATGGTGCTAGCATGCAGCCGCTGCCTGGAGATGGCAGCGGATGACATGAGCTTGGCATTTATAGTCCCAAAGTACCACAGGCTCCTCCTAGATGAGAGACTCCATACATCAAACATAACTTATCATTACGCTCTGAGCTGCTTGGAAGATTGCTTGGACAAAAGCTGCTGTTTGAGCACAGCGGGGAGGCGGAGGCTTGGCAGAGATGACAGAACTGTATACAAAGTCAACAGCAAGAGAAATTGAGCATGGCCAAGCAAGAGATGGACAATCAGCTGCCACTTGCATCAAGACAAGGGGACACAAAGTTCACCGTGACTTCCAGCCTCCCTGAAATAAGAGAACGTTTCTGAATAAAGACAGAATTTCTTCCCCAGGATTTTTCAGAGCCATGCGTCTCTAAAGTAGTCAAGGAATTTGCCACACTGTGTGCTTTGGATGGAAGAGAAAGCTCGCAAGCCTGTAGCGAATGCTGAGGTACAAGACCAGACCTAAATCCAGCTCAGATCTGGGAAAGATAAAGCAGCACGCTGGTTTTATTTTTGTCACAGTGATGTTAGATGAATTGCAATCGTACCAAGAGCTGGCTGTGTCACACCGGAACAACAGTCAGAGCCCTGGGCCTAAGGAGAGTCCTGCCTTGCCAGACAAAATTTGGAAGGAGAAAAGGAGATGCTTTAGGGAGAAAAATCAAGGCAGCAGCATGAAGGTGGGTGTTCTATTGCGTTGTATCTCATTGCTTCTCACATGCAGGCAAACAGCAGATAAAAACCTGAATGAAGTATTTAAACAAGACTCCAAGATAGGTATGACTTAAACACACCTTCAATTCCCCCAAACTATTTTACATATTAAATATTAATGTCAAGCTAAAGCAGAGGAAGGTGGCATAAACTCTCACAAGAGAAAAACACCAGTCATGGGAAATATCAATATCATGGAAAAGGACCAGCTAGACACAGGAGGTAAACAAGAAAGAGGCAGGAGGAAGGAAAACTGAAGTAGGCATTCATCTCTGGATAGATTTGTTTCTGCAGTAGGTAAAAATCAATCTTCCTGGGGCTACAAAAGAGCACTGTCCCCTGTATGCGGTTAGACTTTATCAGATCATCCAGGTAATAAATCAAACTGGGAAATCCTTCGTGAGTTACATGGAAATAAATGTTTAGCAGCATCTGTGTGATGAGGCAGCCTTCAGACCTGCAGCTGTACACAAAATCCAGCCCAAATCTTTCTCTCTTGTGAATTAAGAAAGTACTCTTAGCTTTAAAATAGCTGTTTTCATTTATGGAAAGGCACAAATCTTGGTTACCCAGCTTTTGCCTATGCTTAAGTGATTTAGGAACATGGTGAAAAAGTCCCTATGAATCCCAAGACGGAAAATTTCAGGCACCTCTTATACTTGGATGTCTCACAATTAAAGGGAGTATGAAATCAACGGGCAAGTCTATCTTGTTGGAAAATTTCAGCCCTTTTTGCCCAACACTTTTTCTTAACCCATGGTTTGAATGCTCACTTTGAGTGCTCCAAATGACTCTGATATTTTAATCTTTACCTCATCTATCTCATAGAAGTAGATCTTTCTATGCCACCCCTAGATTTAAACGTCATTGTACTCGCAAATCAGGCTGTTGAGGAACAGTAAGTCACCAGTACACACTGCTGTCTTCCAAGTAGCAGCGGACTCCATGGTTCCTCTTCTCAATGCAAACTGATTTTCTTTAGTGTATGAGCAGCTGCAGCCCAATAGCAACGATGTTGGGTTGATTTTGTTTTTCTTTATTTTTAAATATTCAGAAGTTTGCAATTTGTCTTCAACTCAGCTGTGCTATAAGCTTTGGGCTGTCCAAATCTTAAAAGACGGAGGAATGAGTCTACTTCCATCTTCAAGTTTAATGGACAACATTTAATATCACTTGCCTTTGTGTGGGTTTTCTTTGTCACTCAAGCAGAAGCCAAGCCCTTACTAAGCTCTGAGGGATGATTTCTTAAAGCAATACATTTCACTGCTTTCTGAAGAGGTGAATAACTCATTGTATCAAAGCCTACAGGACCTTGGAGAAGTTATTCCACTCCTTGTCCCAGGCGCAGGTTGCCTACATGGTCTGGCTGTGAGCATAGCAGATTAATAACAGCACTTAATTAAATGACATCGGACACACAAGCATGGGGTTGCTGGGCCCTTGTATGACATACTTGTAATGAAAAGACAACACTGGCCAAAAGCTGACATTTAAGGATTTTAACAAAACCAGTAGATAGGAAAGGGCCAGAGGCTCAGAAAGGGCTGAGGAGCTGCACATTGCCTGGAACCCACCCTTGGGAACCCTCTGGCACTACTGAGTATGATTTACAAGCAGAAAGCAGGAGATCTTGTTTGGGTTGAGCACTATGTAGACTGAGTAGATACAACCTCTACTCCAGAAGGCTACAGTCCAAGTGAATAAAAGAAGGAAGAAAAAAAAGCATTATTTCCTCTACTTCACAGATAGGGAAGATACGGTTAGAAATGGACTTGTCAAAGATCACCAAAGCAGGTTGCAGTAGAAATGAGGACTAGATCCAGAACTCTCATTCCTTCCACTGCCTGAACTCAGAGACCTACCTTCTGCTGCAGATCTTAACCGTAGAAAACCATGTTGGGTGGGACCCTACAGGACATTTAATCCTCTCTCAGTAGAGAATGAAAGCCAAGTTAAACACTGTAACAGATCTTTGCCTAATCTGTTCTTAAAAACTTCCAGTGATAGACATTCATAACCTCTACAGGCAGTCTTTCACCTGTCTTCAGATATTTAAAGTTTGAGATTAAACACCTACAGGGCCTACAGGAAGGATGGGGACAGGCTGTTCAGTAGGGCCTGTTGTGATAGGACAAGGGGTAATGGGTTTAAATTAGAAGGAGGGAGGTTTAGATTAGATATTAGAAAAAAAATTTTCATAATGAGAGTTGTAGAGCACTGGAACAGGTTGCCCACAGAGGTGGTGGATGCCCCATCCCTGGAAACGTTCAAGGCCAGGCTGGATGAGGCTCTGAGCAACGTGATCTAGTCAGGGAGGTCCCTGCTTCTTGCAGAGGGGTTGGACTACATGACCTTTGAAGGTCCCTTCCAACTCTAACCATTCTATGATTCTATGATTCTACCTCCCACTTTCCCAGCTTCACAGGTCATGTTTTCCAGACTTGTATCATTCTCATTGCTTTCTCCTGAACTTTCTGATTAGCCCAAAACTTTTGAATTGGACACATCAACCCCAGCATATGTATTGCCAGAGCTAAGTATAAAGATTGCTTCATAAAACACAGATGTGACAGTCATCCTGCCCCGTCCATCTCTACCTGATATCTTACTGTACTTTGTTTGGTGGCCCTGCTGACCTTGGGCTGCTAGTGATCTCCAGGTGTAGGAGCTCTTCACAGCGATGCATTACCCTTTCTCTGAGGATTTTAGGAAAAAACCTACTGTCTGGCACTTCCTTCCACTTCCCTCCACTCCAGAAAGATGCCCTCTAACAAGGGTATTACTCATAAATGAGCTGATACTTTAAGTACAATGTTAACAACTGAAGCTATGAATATAAATTTATTTCCATTTTGCATTTAAATGCTTGGAACAAGCCACCAGTATGGAAAGGTCATACCTATCAGTAGAAACAAAACCCTGGATGAGGTTCATCTCCCTTCCCTCCCCTGAGTCATTTAGACTTATTTTTCAATTGATCCAGTGAAATAGAGTTGCCTCCTCCTAAGAAAGGCATCTAAAATAGGTCTGCTGAATCATGGTCTTTAAAGGGTGTTTAGTAACCCAAGCTTTCCTTTATTCATTTAGACTTTGCTCTCTCCCAACATCCTCTGTTGCTCAGGGAAGGACCAGTTACAGCCTGACAGTCCAGTCCATGCAGGGACTCCGTGTTGGCCCAAGACCTCTCAGCAGCCTTCAAAAACAAGCGGTGCATCTACAGAGCAAGTAGCACAGGTCTCCAGAAAACTCTAGAGAAATAGAAGCTGAGTATTTTAAAATCACCTCTCATTTTTGCAGTTTGCAAGGTTCTCAGAATTAGCGTGATTTTTTTCTTTTTTTTTTTTTTTTCCCCATGTGTAAAGTTGTTGGAACAGTGACCAGGGCTTCTGGCAAGCCCAGCTTTGCACTCAGTGCTCTCCTGGGGCAATAGGAGCATCACTTTTAAATTTGCCTCTGTTCAGGAAGCAAGTTAATCCAACAAATTTTCCCTCTCAACGCTACTGCCTGGGAGGAGGTGGAAAGCCTGTCCTGCAGGAACGTGCACATGGTTCCCTCTGGCTATAAAATCCCAGTTTGTGTTCTGCTCTCCACCTTCCACTTCAGGACACCATTTTTATAACCATCTGTTCATCATCAGTGCTTTGGGGCACTTTTTTTTTAAAAAAAAAAAAAGCATTTAGGAGCCATGTGAAAAAGCCATCTCACCTTGAGCACATTCTGCCCGTTTCATACCTCAACCCCATCTCCAGTTAGCTGTGTTGTCTACCCCAGCACTTTGTCCCAGCATGCAGGTTACGTGATCAGAGTATCTTTTTCCTCCTTGTTATTTTCTTCATGCTCAGTTTGCCTGGCAGGCAATTCTCTTTTTACACCACAAGAATTACTTGTTAGCCTATAAACAGGAGCTTGTTAGCTGGCTTCCACTTTCTGATCTCTGTGGGAGCTGGTAGCTTACATGGAAAAATGGAAAATATTTCAAACATCAGTTGTCATTATATGACATGCTCTTCCTTTCTGAGCAATACGGGAACGGCAGGGAATTACGGTAATGGCAAGGCTACTGCCTGCTACATCAGCAGAGCAGCAAAGTTCCTGCTGCTCCTTGACAGCGTGGAGCTGAGCCCTGCAGCTGGGCTGGGAGTCTTGAGGGATGCCGGGGGAAAGCCCCTCACAAGCGCTGGGATATAGGCAACCACTGCAACCAGGAGTCACCAACATACTAATGGGGAAATAAAGGGAGAAAAGCAATGGATTTTTAGGCAGAGTCCCATCTCTGCATGAAGAGAGGAGCCTGCGCTGCTGCGCTGTGCCAGCTCCTTTCCAGATGCTCAGAGGAGCTGCACTGTCTTCCTGGGACTGAGGTGAGTGTGCATTGGGGCAGGCACCGGGGTCTGGGGGGCACTTCTCCAAACGACCTCTCTCCACAGGCTGAGCAACCTCTGGTTGGTCTGGAGCATGAATATCTATCAGTCCTTTCCGTAGCATCTCCTCCACTCACTGGGAAGTTTTGCTTCATATGCTTAAAAATCAAGTTGGATAATTTCTTAATATTCTGCTCCACCATCAACCCTATCATGCCCACAGTCATAACTGTCGGAGATGCTCCAATCTACTGCCACTTTTCTTTGATGTGCTTACTAAAATCTGTCCTTTTCTTCCTTGGGATTATTCTTCAACTTATTCCCTCTTGCAGGAAAGAAAATAAAAATCCAGTTTGGTTTCAGTACACCGAAGGCAGATTCCCACAGTGCAATACCTTTTTATCTCCCCTCCTCCATCGTCCCTGCTTGTAAACTGGGAATTTTGGGTGGGTTCAGAGTTTCAGATGCCTTTGCCTGCAGGAGAACTCAGTTTTGAGATTCAGCTCTGTGACAGTTGATGCTCCGCGTTCACATAAAGCGCAATCTGAGGGACTCATCCAAGACACCTAGTATTGGCACACAGAAAATCTCACCCCATCTCAGATTTAACAGTAGTTTAGTGGTGGTTTTTCATGTCTGATCAATATTTTGGACATGAACTTATTTTTACGCCTAAGCGTTGTGCAAGGCTAACAGCCCACACTCGTAGCTTTCCCCTTCGCGTCTCCCATGTCCCAGTTCCCAGGCTTCTCCTCAGTTTTCCAGCTGATGTACCTTTTCTCCATATTTAGTTAGCTAAGGCTGAGCTTGGCTTCCAGATGCTCCAAAACGTTGTGTCACTCAGAAGAAAACTTGTTCCTTGCAATATCTCCTGCTTGGCAGGAATTGTTTTTCCCTACAGATTTCTAAAATGAGCGGTTTAGCTAGACTAATGAAAAGTTCAGTGGGTGAAGGAGTCATTTAATAAGGAAATCTTAGACTAAATTCTGAGCTTATGAATCTACTTCACAGTTTATAGTCCTGAATGGTGTCCTGCAGGTTTCTATCTCCCCTAGAAATGGTCTCTGCAGGTGAACTGCTAATTGGAATTGATTGCTATCCCTAAAAGGGAACCAACTGCTGCTGGGAACATGGTGAGAAAATTCAGGCAACAAAGTCCACATTTGTCTCTCAGTTGTTGCTAAACAATACTGGGCTGAAAAAGGTTGGTTCAACTGGCTGAGGCCAGCCTGAGGAAGGTTCCCTAAAATAGCCTGATGCTCTATTCTTATATGGGAATCATCACAGTGAGCAAACGTTGCTTCTGGGAATCACATTGTTTGTGTCTGTCTCCTTCAGGGAGGTGGTGAGCTGCAGAGAGCACAACAGGGCACATCGTTGAGACGGCAAGCTTCCCTCTTCCCTTCAGAGAAAGCCAAAAGCTGGTGTAAACCAAAGTTCACAGTCCAGGAGCTCAAGTGACAACCGCTCCACAGCATGGAGAAGCTTTGACTGACCCTTTAGACCCTGAAGTTGGGTACCAGCCAGTATCACAAATGACATTGCTGAGCAGACACAGCAGCCTTCACCTCATCAGGTTCCTACGCTGACTGTAAGGCAGAACCAGGACTAACACAAGGATATGAAAAGCATCAGTGATTTCCTCTTGGGAGAAACTGAAATTTGAGACACTTTGGAATATTTATGTTACTTAAATACCAAATCTTCCCCAAAAGACAAATTATTTCAACCTGCAATTCTAATGTTTCTCATCACATAATTACCAGAAGTAGGATAATTAGCCTTAATTTTGTGTAGCCTCACTTCTGCACCCCAAGAAAAATGTAAAAGGAATTAATTTTGACTTGGAAATGATGGCTATTACCTGTGCCATAATGGTAAAAAAAAAAGTAGATTTCCCAATATGTTTCTGGATCTTTCTCATTGTTCCTGGTTCTGCACTTCCAAGACATTCTTAAAAAAATATTCCCAGCAAAGCCAGGCAAATGATGCCTGTAGGACCTTCCGAGAACTGATCTCATCATTCTTTCTACCTGAAAAGGGAGTGAAGTGCAACAGCCTTGCATGAAAATTATCAGCCACCCACCATGGCTTTCCTCCCCAGCAACTCCTCTGACTGCTCCAACTGCACCCACTCTGTGGGGCCCGTGAACATTTCAAAGGCCATCTTACTAGGTGTTATTCTAGGGGGGCTGATAGTTTTTGGGGTTTTAGGTAATATTCTGGTTATCCTCTCTGTAGCCTGCCACAGGCATCTCCAGAGTGTTACCCACTACTATATAATTAACCTGGCTGTAGCTGACCTCCTCTTGACTTCCACTGTCCTGCCCTTCTCAGCTACTATGGAGATTTTGGGCTACTGGGCCTTTGGGAGAATCTTCTGCAACATCTGGGCAGCTGTTGACGTCCTCTGCTGCACTGCTTCCATTATGAGCCTCTGTATCATCTCGATAGACAGATACATCGGGGTGAGTTACCCACTGAGATACCCAAGCATAATGACAGAGAAGAGAGGCCTCCTGGCACTATTGTGCGTTTGGGCCTTGTCTCTGGTGATATCAATCGGACCTCTTTTTGGCTGGAAGGAACCGGCACCAGAAGACGAGACTATCTGTCAAATCACCGAGGAGCCTGGATACGTGTTGTTTTCTGCTCTAGGCTCCTTCTACCTCCCCCTGACTATTATCCTGGTGATGTATTGCCGAGTGTACGTAGTGGCCAAAAGGGAAAACAAAGGTCTGGCTTCTGGGCTGAAGACCGAGAGATCTCGCTCCGAAGAAGTGACCCTGCGCATCCATCGCAAAAATGCTCCTGAGGCAAGTGGACCAGCATCTAACCCCAAGAGCAAGCATCATTTCTCAGTGCGTCTCCTCAAGTTCTCCAGGGAAAAGAAAGCTGCCAAGACCCTGGGAATAGTTGTGGGATGCTTCGTTCTCTGCTGGCTTCCATTTTTTGTAGTAATGCCTCTTGGTAAGTAAAGCAAAACCCTCTGCCTTTTACTGCACCTTCCATGGAGGGCGGGATGTGTTTGTGCCTGCACATGGTAACACTGATCACAAAAAGCTCTGGGGGAACAATTTTCTATTGGAAAGCTGTCGGAACCAAAACATTCACCATCACAAAGCAGTGAATGTGAAAAATCAAAGTCTCAAATGGAACAAAACATCTGATTCTAAAAGAAGCACAACATTCTGAAAATAATAGAAAGGATTTTGTGTTTTTTCCAAGCAGAAAAATATTCTTTCAGAACTAGAAATTTTATTTCTGACCAGCTCTGCTACAGGAACAGTATCTTTAGGGGGCTGTGCCTTTAGATCTGAGTTTCCAGCCAGTTCTTCAAGTGATATAAATAAGTAAAAGGCCAAGATATAAATGTATTTGGGGTCAAAGTAGCTGTTCACAGACTGGTGCCAGATCCCCTGGAGTCCTCAAGCACTTAATAATTTCCACTAGAAGGAAACAAAGTCAGTTTCCTGTCAGGAAGTTCACACTATGAGATACCATACTCCAAACAAAATGAATGTATTTTTTAATTTGTCATACAATCAGAGGGCAGCAGTGAGAATCCAAAGCAATTTTATCCTTCTCTAGCTTGCATCTCTTGTGGAAGTCACTGAGCCCCCTGGCCAAACACTGGCTTCCACCATCCTGCTGAATGTGAATATTTATTCACCAGTTTTAATTCTAAAGGGGAGGAAAGTCAGGGATTAGTTCTGCTTTGCTATCACTGAAATATAAAGTAGTAATTAGAATTTTAATTAAGCCTTGCTCAGTCACCTTTGACACAATTTCAGGATTTAAAAGCAGAATGCTAATTCCATACAGATATTCCAGTGCGATCTCTGTGGCACATCACACCAAGGTTTGCTCTGCAACAGCTGTACTAAATATTAATTTTTGAAACATGGAAACTTAAATCTGACTTGCTCAATTTCAGTAGCTTTTCTTATGGAAAGGGCTTATGCTGTACAGGAAAAATAAAGTAATATTGTGTGTAAGGTTTAGCTAGTAACAGAACAATGTGTACAGTTAAGAAAAAAAAATATCAGCCTGACTTAAGCATGAAAAGAAAGATTTGGGAATTTTTTTTTTTAAACTTTATAAAAAGCTGTTATTTTTCCGTTAACCTCTACTGGATTTACCAAGATGACCAGATTATTTCATGAAAACCTATTGCTAATGTTGCCATGCAAAAACCCCCAAAATACAGAACCTTTTCTGCTGGTCAATACTGGGAAGTGTTGGAATAAGAGATGTAGATGTTTTGTAAGGAGGAGCCCTGGAAGGCCTGGCTCATGCTGTCCAGGATGTCAGCATGTTGGAATGCTGGTTGCCAAGATGCCTGAAACATACCCAAAAAGGGCTCACAAGAACACATTAAACACTTTTCTTTTTATCTGCAAATGCGATTGCTGACACAGAGCTGTTGTTAATTAACTTGCTTTGCATTTAAGAAATTTTCTGAATTAGAGTGGCTTTGCATCTTTCTTTGGTCCCTTATAAGGAAACTTTTGTGAGATTAGTTTCTCTATTTTCATGGGGTTACTGTTGTTTTTAAAGCATATAATAAGTCTTTCAAAACCTACTTGCTACTTTTGTATAAAGACAAAAAAAAAATCCATATTAAACAGACAAATGGCACAAAAAAATAGGTCTTAAAAAAAAACGAGGAAAAACTCTTGAGGCAGAGAGTCACTCAGGCTATTGCAAATGCACTCTACACCTATACCACCCAGAACGCTTTCCAAAAAGACAGCAATCACTTTCAGATCTATTCTGCAGATAGATGAAGGCAGCACAGGCAGAAGAAACGATCCAACCAGGATAACACAGGAGGTTAGTGACAGAGGTCAGACTTTTCACCTATACAGAGCACCCTTGCTGAAACCCACAGCAGATGTGGAGCTCAAAATACAGCTGGCTGGGCAACAAGAGCTTTGCTTTGCAGAAGAGCAGCTCCACAGCTTTGTGGCCATGGGACAGAACTATAAACAGTCCCATCAGCCACTGGTTGCTGCAGATCATGACAGTAATTCATGGGAGTTGTAGCCCCCCCCCCCCCCCCCACA